>APFE030286261.1:174203-197274 GCA_000404065.3 Pinus taeda | reverse complement strand
AAAAAAAGCCTTATAAAAAAATACCTAGTGTAGAATTACCACGTTTTTAAATCAGCATAAAAAACACTACCATTCTAAAATGCAATGTACATAAAAAAGTTTATAGTGCCAAAAACTAAGCTCTAAAAAACACTTGTGTTCTGCATCACCCCTTTTCAAAATCGGGTCACTTTTTTGCTATCTCTACAAAACAGGTAACAGTATGTGTTCGTGTTTCAAAGTTTACATTGTTCCAATTTGAATTGTGATGCAAGAGCATCACCTCCTTCTCCTCCTGCAGGGTTCTTCTAAGATTTCTTGTGCAGGTACTTGGTTGCATAGTGTCCATATTCATGGAAGTGAAAACATTAAATTTTGTTGAGGTCCTTCTTCTTGCCCTGGTTCTAGCAAGATTCTGGATTTTCTTGGGCCTTTTTTCCCTTGGCTTTCTTTCCCTTGCCCGCCAAGGAAACAATTTCTTCCTCCTCATCTATGGTTGTGACACCATCTCTAGTGTTTCTTTTAATCTCCTCCTGCATCAAATTAGCCCAAATTCTCTCCCAATCTGGTAGCTTATCTCTTCCATTAATTGAATCTTGATAGTTGTGCCAGTAATTTGAAAGGCCAAGGAGTGTTAAGCTCACAAGTTCGGATGATATCACATTTTATCCTACACCTCCAAGTTCATCTCAAATTTGAGTGAACCTAGATAGGTATTGTGGAATGGTTTCATTTTTTTATATTCGAATGCTCTTGAGTTTATCTCTCAATGCCAATTTCCTGGCATCATTGTTGCTTTGGAAGAGATTTGTGAGAGTTTTACTCATTTCAAAGGGATTATCCTTTCCATGCAAGTTTCAAACCACATGATATCTAACACCCTTAAAATAATCCTCTTGGGCTTTGTTGTGTCTTTCTTCCATTGAGAAATTTCTTGCGCATCTGATGCTATTGGTTTCGTAATATCAGTTTGTATATATTCCCATACTCCATTGTCATCTAGGACAGCTTCCATCCTATCTTTCCAAGCACAACAATTTGTTGTGCCCTCCAATGCATACCAAGCCTCAATCCATTGAAAGATATTTTTTCTTGCACTTAAGAGAATCTACACCAAAAACTCTACAAATTGAAATTCCTCTAAGAGAATATATGGAACAAGGTTTTTGTGTAGCCTTTTGATGCTCTTATACCATGCAGAAATTGCAATAAATGTACTACTGCTAATGAAATCGAGTTGAAATCAAGAGAAAAAATTATTCTATTATTATGCAGAAATGAAAACACACAATAGAAACACATGCAACCATAAAAAAACAAGGAACCCAATGACTTTATAGGGGAACCCAACTGGGAAAACCCCCTCCACTACTTTGCATTAATTCATATGAGAATATGGATCAATTACAATGTCTTGCTTCAATCATGAAGCATGCCTTGCACTGCAATTATGATCCCCTGCTCATTGACCCTCTATGACCAACACTTAGCCAATTCAAGCCTCAACCTTCCTCCTATTTCCTTGTGAAATCCAAGAGGAAATTAGCTCCTAAATAATAGGGAAATTTCCTATTTCCTTATGCAATTTCTAGAGGAATTGACCACCTTCTCAATGCAGAAACATTGTACACTCAACTAATATAAAATTGATAATTACAATGTAACTTATCCTCCACTCCAACTAGGAAATTCAAATTTTTATGCATGACTGGGTTTGTTTTTAGTAAATTGATCAGTTAACTAAGAGAATAGTGATTTAACAATTGTTATACCTACTCAGTTGAACTCCTACTAACTCCACTAAAGACTAGAGCTCAGTTAATTTAGTTTAACTAACAACAACTCCACTAGATTACTAAATTTTAACAATCAACCCATGCACAACTCTACTTCTAACCGATAATTTGAATTTACTAACTTGACTAGGAGACAAAGCCATGTCACTCTAGCTAACTGCAATCCAAGTCATCCTCCTGGTATGGAAAATCAAATTTCTCCATTTGACTAAGGCACAAGTCAAATGAAGACTTTTCTTGCTACATTTTAATAGTATTGTTAATGAGGCGCCATTTAATTGGTTGAACTCTATAAGGGAGCAACTCCTAATATAAGATTCAGATTAAGGTAAAGTTTATATCGTCGAAAATCTCTCGATGAGCTAAATCCGATGGTGATATCAAAAATTAATTTTGAAGACATTAGAGATGGAGGATTCCTGTAACCCAATCATCATAGTAGACCATGGAGATTGGCTTAATTAAAAAGTAACACCTCCCACTTCCCGAGAAGGTAGGATGGGTTGGGAGGGATAATTACACTTTTGGTCCCCAAAAGCTTCTAATACATGATGTGAGGAAATTTTTCCTCCACCTTCTCTCGGGTCATGTTGCCTAATCCAATCTTCCAAATGTCATGTTTCCCCTATCTTCTAGTTCATAACCTCTTCTGCAAAATTGTATCTTTTGTCAACTCTTCTTGAGCATCAAGTTCCAAATCCTCCATAGAAGGTTGGACTTTATCCTCTTCCTAATTTGGCATGGAAGGTTCATAGAGTTTTGGATTCTCTACATTCACAATTGAGTGAATGTGCATGTATGGATTTAGACTAAGTCTATAGGACTTATCACCCACATTTTACAATATCTCAAAGGGACCATATTGAAAAGCCTTGATTTTTTTATTAGGACCCTGTAGCCTCTCCTTGTTCAACTGTAACCATACCTTTCCTCCCACCTTTTACAATTTTTCCTTCTTCTTTTTTATCGTGCCTAGCCTTATATTTTTCCTATGGCTCTTACAATGTCTCTTGTACCTACATATATATATGCCTAATATTCTCAATAAATTTTCCATCCCTCAATTCATCCCCTATAATATCCTCCCTCACTCCTCCTTGTTTCCCATAAGAAATATCCAAAGGTGAAGGTGGAAAATATCCAAAGCAATTTTCAAACAGGGACCTACCAGTAGAAGTGTGGACTTCTTTGTTATAGGAGTGTTAGATATATACCATATGTTCATACCAGATCTTTGGATGCTTATGATTGTAACCCCTCAAAATTTTCACCAAAGTCTCATTCACTACTTATGTCTGCCCATATCTTTATGGATGGAATGTTGTAGACATATTTAGCTTCATGTCCATCTTCTCCCACAATTTAGTATAAAATACATTAATAAATCTTTTGTCCATGTCTAAAATAATGCTCCTTGGTATCCCAAAGTGCACCCAAACCTATCCAAAGAACAAGTTCTCTACTTCCTATCTATTGATGGTATTTTTACAAGGCATCAAAACATACATCTTGTTGAACCTGTCAACTACCAAAAACATGTAGTCATGTCCCTTCCTAGTTGTTGGTAAACCTCCCACAAAGTCCATGGAAATGTTTCCCCCAGGATGAGTGGGCGCATGTAAGGGATAATATAGACCTTCTTTCTCGTTACTAGGCTTGATGGTATAACAAAGCATGCATCCTCTTATGAACCTAGCTACTTGTTATTTCATCTTAGGTCAATAAACAAACCTCTACAAGTTGGTCACTTTATTCCCTTCACCTTTAGGAACACATAACCTATCTAGCCTATAGAGTAACCATATTAGATCACCCCTAGTCTATTGTGACCTCCCTTGAGGTCCTTCCTTTAGGATGGGCACTAATAGGAGGCATTGACTAATGTAGTGTACCCAACATAATCCATACTTACCACACTCCATGCTTCCCTTAACCTTGAATATCACTCACAATGATACCTTAATTTTTTTTGTCTCTGATGATATTGATCTCGCTTGATCTTGAAGGTATGTTTCAGGTCGTTCATTACTCATGCAATAGATACCCTTTGAAATAAGCCTCTACACTTATTTAGTACCTTTCAAAAGACACGTTTTTCTTTATTGAGAGAAAACATGACCTTGTGGCCCTAGCATTTTTATTTATGACATTAACATTATGAATTTATGAGACTCCACATGGTTGCATGCCCCTTGTTACACCTCCAAATGTTTAAACTGTACTAGGAAGCCAAGGTGTTGGTGTGTTTGATGATGTGCCTGACCTTGACCCTATTTGATGGACACCCCCAGGTTGACCTTGACCCTATTTCATGGGTGTTACCTTGTTCCAAAACAAAAATGAGGATGGTCATCACTAAGATGACATGGGAGATTTGGTACATCATGTCCATGTACCAATGCTTACCTTAGAACCTTCCACATCACCCACATGTTCCTTAGAAGGGTGACATAGGCATTCTTGGATGGTGTCAAGGTGGAACAGGAGTTATTTGGAGATATACCCATGTAATTTGATGATTTTTTAGATTGAAGAGCACTCATGAGCCTATTTATCAATTGCTCGATGGATATTTCCCATTATGAGAGGATGGTATCATCATGGAGGGCCTTTATTCCCACACTTGTGGGCTATTTTGATGCATTTACTATGTTTTAAACTTATCTTAAGGTTGGTTTGTGACCTTTAGTCCTCGTTGAATTCTCAAGTAAAAAATTTAGGGATTTTATTTGTAAAATAATGAAAAGTGACTTGATTACCCTTATAAAAATAGATGGGGTCCACTTTCATTTTGAATTATTGCACAACACAACACCTATCTCTCTAAATAATTGTGCATTAGTTCTCTTGTCCTTTTCTCTTGAATGCAATGTGATCTTGATGGTGCAAATTGCCTTTCAGAGGGATATTTTTGCATGAGGAGACTTGTCCTGGATTGATGAAGTGATTCTTCATTGAATTTTGTAAGTTTATTATTGATTTTCTTCCATTTTGCATACAAAATTATGAAATTAGGGTTTCTATGGCCATATTAAAAAGTGAATATCTTTTATAAAATATTATTTTTTTATGCTTTGAAAAAATTATTATTTCAATAATCCATCAAGGGAACTTGGTTCATGCATCCCTTGACCTTAAATATCCACTTAAATAAAGTTTCTAAGGTTTCTAAGAGAGGCTTCCTAGTCCTATACCCACCTCATCTAGGTTCCTTTATCATTAATTGCACCATCATTGACTCCAATTCCAATTTGAGAGAAGGCTCTAGACTACCTTGTGGTGGTTATTTAAAATTTCTTCTTTATCTCTTAAAATTATGGTAACTTAGGTGAAGGTTAGCTTATATATGCATTTAATAGCAATTTATTGTCCATTTTTTATTTTCCCTATTGAATAGGATGTTGGATTCACAATTATTCTAAGAGGGGGAGGTGAAACAATATAATGATAATTTTTACTTATTTAAACATTCAGAGATCATAAAACATCAACCTTATATTGAACAATTAAGATACATGTAAACCCTTATGGGAGAAAACCACAAAACTTATTTATATGAAATATATTGTAGGCACCAACCTAGAGGAGACGTCAATCCCCACTACTGCAAATATTTCTAGATTCCAACCTATTTCACTAAATTTAATTGCTTCTTCACAATTTATATTAGTAGCTTTTTCTTTCACCAAGTATGCTTGCTACTTTTTCCTTCACCGGGTCTACTCGTTGCTTCTTCCTTCACTAGGTCTACTTCTCCTAAAACTTGTTGCTTTTAGCTTCTTCCTAAGAATGAACTTGCGCAACATGCCACGTATCTGATTTTGGAAATATGATTCTAAAATTTCTACCATATGTACCTAGATATCTCTTGTCTATCTCCTATTGATATTTCATAGTTTGATACATCTTAGAAATAAAGTTATAGGAAAAATTCCAAGTTGACTTGTTTGAAGCATGTTTAGGAGCATTCAAGAACTCTAACTTTCTTAGGTTATATCTCCAAAATTATAATGAAACAAGGTCTTAATTTTCTAAAATGGATACCTTTAGATGTCTTCCGTGTCTTTTCCATATTTCAGAGTGTAAAACATCTCACAAAGAAATTTATAGCAAAAATACCAAATTCACTTGTTTGAAGCATGTTTTAGGAGCATTCAGAAAGCTTAAATTCCTCAAAGCATATCTTTGAAATTATATCAAACGAAATATTCAAATTTTAAAAACAGTTACATGAATATATATTGTTTTGTATCCTTCAAGTTTCACAATGTGAAATGTCCTAAAAGAAAATTTATAGTGAAAAATGTGAAGTTGACCTGTTTGAGGCAAATTTCTAAAGAATTCAGGAAGCTTGACTTCATCAAAGTCTATCTCCAAAATTTTAGTAAACCAAGCTTTGAAATTTTAACCACAGTTACACGAAGATAATATTTCTATATACACAAGTTTCATGTTCTGAAACATCCCAGAAGAAAAGATATAATGAAAATTCCAAGTTGACATGTTTGAAGCATATTTCAGGAGTATTGAGAAACCATAACTTCCTCAAAGCTTATCTCTGAAATTATCACAAACCAAATTATGAAAAATTTGGACCAAAGGTACATGAATATATTCTATCTGTATCCTCCAACTTTCATGCTTTGAAAATCGCAAAATAAAATATAGTGAAAATTCCAAGCTAACGTGTTTGAAGCAGATTTTAGGAGCATTAAAGTAGCCTAACTTCCTCATAGCATAAATCTGAATTTCTAGAAAACCAAGGTCTAAAATTTTAACCACAGGTACAAGAATATCTTATTTCTAACTCCGCTAAATTTCACAGTCTGAAACATCCTAGAAGAAAATCTATAGCGAAAATTCCAAGCTTACATGTTTGAAGCAGATTTAAGGAGCATTCAAGAATCCTAACTTCCTCAAAGCATACCTCTGAAATTATAGTGAACCAAGTTTTAGCTCCTCCAAGTTTTACAATTTGAAACATACCAAAAGAAAAATTATAGCAAAAACACTAAGATGACTCATTCACCCCATAATTCACATTTTTGCTTCCACCTTTAAACTCCAAGAATCACCCCAAAAATATTCCTCAACTCCTCTTGTGATTCTCATATATTTTCTTGCTTAGATGCACATCAAATGAACTCATCTATCATTTATTTAGAGTAATTTCTACATTCACTTATGGGGCCAACTTGTAAAACTAGTTAGGTCAACCTGTTTGTATTTTGGTTGGGTCATCTTAATGAAATCCTTCATATATCCTCATTCCTATGGGGTTAGAGGGAGTGGCATATATCATTGGAAGGGTGTCGGAATAATAATTCCAACCATATATACTATGCTCCAATTTGATCTAGGAAATTTGATTAAAAATTGCTTTAAAGATAGGGTATTCAAACTGGGCAGCAAAAGTCCAAAAACAATATTTCCAAGAATCTTCATCTTGGACATAAGCAGTCTCTCCCTGCCTTTGAAATCAGTGACAATAGTATCTCCAATAAAGGAATGAATTAAATAAATATAAAACAAAAAAATCTAGCATTAATTGCATGTTTTCTATTAGAAATACTGAGAGGGGGGGGAATCAATATTTATTTTTCAATTGTTACTTTTACTAGTTAAATCAATTATATTAGAACACAAAATGATAAATAGGAACAAATAATTTTATTAATATAATATTTACAATAAATCAGGTACAATATATATAGGACTCCAACCGTTTCCAAGCACCAACTTGGTCTTTTGTGTCGCCCCAACCTCTAGGGCACCAACCTTGTCTTGTCAAGGCACCAACCCCAAGTGCTCCGACCCTATCTTATCAAGGCACCAACCTTGTTTGTTCGAGGCTCCAACCTTCAAGGAAACAACCCTTTGGGCGCCAACCCACTACTATATTTTGTCTAGATATGTTTGATAGTAATTCTTTGCTCCCAAAATACTCTTCATTGAATTCTATCAATCTACAGTTTCAATGTACTATCCATGCTATATAATCAATGAGAACCTTATCTCATAGAAGGTGTCATTGTTGATCTTCATTACATCCAAGAAAAATATTCAAGTCACATCATGGTGACTAACACACCATGGTCTTCAATAGAATTTACACAACTTCAATGTATCTTCAATGAATTGTACTAAGCTCTGCACACACACAACTTTCTGTCTCAACCCTATGTTCTAACTATCATGGTAACTGCTTCAGGAGTATGCTTCTTATTGTTCTTGTTGTCATGATCTCTTACTTCCCAGAAACAAACTCACAAATGCTTCAATGTTGGTGCTGGCTAATGCTCCCTTCAAATGATATCAGATGAAACTTTATTTTTCCCTTCAGAGAACTGTTCTTCAGGTTGCATTCTTCATTGGTCCGGTTCATTCAAAGGTTAACCCAATCCACAGAGTTTCTCGTCCTTTGGCTTCCTTCTTTCTTACCGGACCTTCATATTTCTTCCTTCTCGCTCGATCTTCAGCTTCCTTTGTTCCTTCAAGTTCGCAAATTGTGAACTGTTTCATTCTTCTATGTGTTAGATGCTTGATTGATTCATTTAGTGAAACGCTTTAACTTGTACTTAAACGAGTTTCACCAATGACTTGAGAGACGCATCTATTGGAGGGAGGTCAACTTGTTTATTTACGGAGATACCAGAGAGGTTATAACCATATTATAATAGAAGTCTGGCGGTCACCATATGCTACGTCACTACCTCAATTGCAATCACAACTTTTAGAGGTATTTTACAAGTCGCGCCCATAACACAGCTGATGACCGAATACCCCTACCGGATGTGATATTATATTAGACTATTTTGATAAACTCATTGCGTCCACCACGTTATCACAATCGACAGTTTGACATCCCCTTTGAACTTTGGGATTGTTGTGGATATGATATTTAATCAATTCATGATATAATAATGCAGCAAGTCCGCAATGTTATCGCAATCAATGGTTCAGGGGTTTATCGCAATCAGTGGTCTGGTCGTGTCAACCCTTAAGACTCGTTGTTGGGTGTGACTTTTTACCTATTTTTTGCACCTTCTCTCACCACGTTTGATCCTTTTATCCTCCAAGCCCATGGAACTTTACAGGATTAATCACCCTTTTTCTCATTTATACAACCTATTCCATGGTCATGTTATTTTCCCATGTTTTGCTAAATAACACGATACTATATTTATTTTTGTGGCTAACTGGGGTGAGAATTGGAGGAGTATTTCGGAAGCTCCTCTTTTTCAGGTGTTGCTCGCGGGAACAAGGTTATCGAGTAAACAGGCAATGCTGATCGATTTCAGAGCAGGGTAGAGCAGTTTGTTGTTACACCCTGTATGTTGCAACAGGTCGTTGTTACACACTGAATGTTGTTACAGGCTACTGTTACACTACGTGCTGATATAGAGGACCTTTATTACACCAAGGGTGTTGTTGCTAGTGATTTTCGCTACACCCTGAACGGTTATTCACTCACGGGATGTTGTTGCACCGAAGCTGGAAAGTTGTGGGTACTATTCCACATAACAGTTGTCGAGTGTTAGGAATTGTTCATTTTAAAAGCAACATACCCAAGTGGTTGCAATCTTAACCAATGTATCTGAGAAGTATTTGTATTTAGAAATAGGTTGTAACTACTTTTATTTTTTATCAACATGAGAATCATGAGATTCTCATGACTTATCTATTCCTAATTTCGGGCATGTAATAATTATAAAAGAAACTCGATTTCCTATGTACAAGGATGGCATATAGAAAAGTTACTCTACTCTTGTAACTCTGAATTATTTTTAATATTAAAATCACTACGGTGACGTTGTTGCCACTCTTCATTTGATTCGTTAACTAATCTTGTGTTATTCTTGCACCCCTGCTAGGGAGGAAGGGCCCTCCTCTTTAGCAAGGACTGCAATAGTAGAAGTAGTGTAGATTATTGTTTCTTTTATTGTCATATGGTTTTCTATTGTTATTCTATAAATTGTGAAATACATCTTCTTTTATTCCAGTTTATATTATGTTGTTACACTGGTTTGATTAAACAGAATTATAGTGATCAGCTGGTGTAGTCATTATTTTATTGTGTGGTGCGCCCTTACTCTGGTAATTACGAAGTGTGATTTCAATTATGTGGAGTGTTTTAATTTCTACATGAATGATTTGATTTTTGCAATTGATTCAGCGACATCTTTTACTGTTCTTTCTATTTTTTATTCTTGGTTGTGGTGTATTGGCACAAACAGTGCAAACTCCATTGAAACAACAAAACCTACCCTGGGTTGACAATTAAATGTTGCAGTCCTGGTCAATTAGGATTGATTAAAACAAAACTACTTTTTGGCGCCATTACCGGGGATGGCAATTGACGAGACAGTCAGCCAAGTTGTTTGTTTGATGATAGAGTGCTCCTAGTCCACAATCATTGGGCGGTAAGACGAGAGGTAAGAACCTGCACATCGTTCTAACATACCTGGGCGGGCTCACTGTTGTGACCACTAGGGAACTTAGGGTGTGGCATTTTGGTGTTTTGTTTAGCGTGTCTTCAGCTCTTTAGTCATTGGTTGGTAAGACGAGAGGTAAGAACCTACGCATCTCTCTAACATACTTGAGCGGGCTCACCAATGTCGAGGAATGAGAAACTTAGAGTGTGAATAAATACACATAGGGTCCATGTGTGCAACTGTAGGAGCTATAGAAATACCAAAACTACCCCCACTCCAATTATTCACAGGAAAAATGGGTCGTAAAAAGGAAAGGAAGAGTGTAGATTTGGGAAGGAAAACATTTATCTAGGAACTAATCTCTAAGGCAGAAAAAGAACAATTAAGCTCTCAAAGGGATGCAAAGAAAATAGGTCCACAAAAAGTTGTCACTCCCATAACAAGAGCAAAAACCTCTGATTCCTCTATCTTGGGGCTATATCATTCTAAAGCTACCACCCATAGTCCCAAGATTAAGCATCCAATTTAGGAATAGCAGGGGGGAGCTAGTAGCTAGAACTTTAGGACCGAGGGACAGGGGGAAACTAAGGAGGGACATCAAAAACCTGAGATGGGAGAGAACCTATTGGTTTATCAATATCCAGATTCAGGTGGTGCAGTGAAACAGCCATCCCTAGAGTTACTTGAGCCATCAATTACACCTGCAAGACCATCACAAGAGAAGTTTGAAGAACTTCAGTTACAGCAAGGGTTAGAAGGATTGGCCTTGGGGGACAACAGTGACAACAATGCTAAAATAGATGCTACTGTTACCACCTTCGAGTTCCCAATTGGGGATATCAGAGGCAAAGCTCTTATAAAAAATATTCCTCTATCATCCTTACCATCCTTCCAAGGGATGATTGTGGAAGACCTAGACACCTTCTTATTTCAATTCGATGTCTTATGCAGGAGTTATGACTATATCTCAGATGCTCAGAAACTGAAATTATTTCCTGCTATTTTGAAAGGGGTAGCCTTGAGATGGTTCATGGAATTGGGCTCCGCTTCTATTCGAACATGGAGCGATATGAATGAGACATTCTTATCAAAGTACCAAGACTATTGCAGAACAAGAGACTTAAGGGAGGAAGTATTCAAAATGACATAGAAGGAGGATGAGAGCCTGGAAGACTATGTAGAGTTTTCCACTATAATTTGCAGAGGTCTAAACACAGCGATTTAGACCATGAGATCTTGAAGACCATATTTATCAAAGGAATGAGAGATGACTGCCTTGACACCCTAAACCTACTAGGGAAAGGGGATATATCACAGGAACCATTCACTGAAATCGTAAAGCTCTGTCTAAGATGCTCTAGAGGATCGTCTAAGGGGAGAAGCACGATTCGCGATGCCTCTGCCCGAATACAAAAATCTGCAGGAGGAGGAGTAACTAGATCAGAGATCGGGAATTTGTTCAAAAAATTCAAGACTAATATCCTCAGTACTCTATCTGCCCAGATAATGACGACGTATATCAAGAAGACACAAGAAGGAGTTGATACACCTCTGGCTGTGTTCTATCTGAATTGCCGAAAGAAACATACCTTAAGGGAATGTTAATTGAACAACATCATCTTGTGCAATATTTGTAAGCTGGAACATTCGACATGTCAATTTCTAGAGCTTCCTAGACTGAATTCGGTACTTAGAGAGTCAAGTGAGGAGGTGCATTCCTCTTATTTCATCACACCAAGGAGGCCATGGCAGCCACGACCTCCAGGTATGTGTCAAGATTTTTCCTCTTTCAATTCATGGAAAAATGCATATAATACTCAGCAATATCCATGGAAATATCCTATTCCTTCTTTAGCATAGTTTCCTTCACCCTAGAACCATTGGTCTCCATCCC
The DNA here is from genome assembly GCA_000404065.3 of Pinus taeda. Taxonomy (NCBI): domain Eukaryota; kingdom Viridiplantae; phylum Streptophyta; class Pinopsida; order Pinales; family Pinaceae; genus Pinus; species Pinus taeda. The sequence continues at coordinate 185,170 of APFE030286261.1, read as the reverse complement.
CCTCTATCAAATATCCTCCATCTCAACCATACCCTTGGAACTAGAACTAGAGAGGAAATGCCCAGAATACAGCTTTACCTGGATTACCAATGCAGCAACAGCTACAATTACCTCCTTTCCAAACTCCTACTCCTACACCACCTGTGTGACCCCAACTACCTGCGCAACCTAACCCAAACCCGAAAAATAAAGCAACTCAGGGCATAGAGGGTCCAACTACCTTCCAGACCTACCTTATTACCCCCATGGGGCTTAACGAAATTCAATTGTGATCGGGTAAGGTAATTAAACCAAATCACTCCCCTATCATTACTGAGGAGGAATGTGAACCTTCCAGAGGAGATACCGTAGGCTCTGAGGCGATTGTTGCACCTATAATAGGTAATACAGAGAAAACTATTATGTCTATAACATCCAACCCACAAAGGATTTTTACTCCTGTAACATCCAACTTGAGAAAGGTTGATACACTTGTAACAGCCGACTCGACTGTTGTAACTCAGAATCCTCTGTATCCTTAGAGATTGACAGAGCCTGGAATGACCTCACAGCCTAAATCTGGTTTTCTTAGGGAGTTGCAAAATTTACATGTACGAATTCCTCTACTGCAAGCCCTTAAATAAGTACCTATTTATGCTAAAATAGTACAAGACATGTGCATCAGGAAACTTGGGAGGAAGCCTAAAGACCATGCTACCATACATGTGATGGGGAAATTATCCGAATTAATGTCTGCTCAACCTCTTCTAACTAAGTATAATGATCCAGGAAACCCTACGGTTACTGCCTACATTAATGATCAGCCCATAACTAACACATTGATCAATCTTGGGGCTGTCATTAATGTGATGACAAAGGACCTCTTTACCACCCTAGGGCTATAGGGGCTTAGACATACTCCTATTGTACTTGAATTAGCAAACAGATCTCGTGTTAAACCCGAGGGGGTGTTAGAGGACATAGTAATTACAATAGCTTCATGGAGGTATCTCGCTGACTTTCTTATCTTACAATCCAAATCCAACTTAGGGGGACATCCTTTGATCTTAGGGATATCTTGGTTGGCCACTGCAGATGCATTTATAGGCTGCATATCTGGATCTATGGTGATCTCGGATGGCCGGGCTACAAAAATATTAATCTTTACCCACCAAAACCAAATGTGGATTTATATAACCCTTGGTGGGATGAGTTTGAGCCCGAATCAAATCTTTTCCTACCGCTCCTCACTCTGGAGAAAGCCCAGTACTTCAAGGATGAGACAGAAGATGACATCATTAATGGTTTCATAAGTAACTCGCTTTCTTTCGCTTCCATTAAAAATTCAAATGAGGAAGAGGAGGTAGAAGATATATATTTTGAACAAATAAGAACCACTCTAAATACTGACAGCGGTCCAATTGAAATAGAACTATGAAAGTTTATGAACATTAACCCCAACCTAACTGTTGAGCAAAGCCAACTGTTGTTACAGCTGTTACAAAAATACAAAAAGGAATTTGCATGGGACTATACAGATATGAAAGGGATCCACCCTAACCTGTGCACTCACTGTATTTATTTGAAGGATGGTTGCAAACAAGTTAACAACCGCAGCGCCAAATGAACCCTGCACTAAAGGAGGTGGTGAAGGCAGAATTACAAAAACTCATGTGCTAATTTTATTTATCCAATATCTAACAGTTAGTAGGTGTCTCCGCTTGTCATTGTTCCTAAAAAGAATGGAAAGTGGAGAATCTGTGTGGATTACAGGGAACTCAATAAGGCCACTCAAAAGGACTATTTTCCTTTACCATTTATAGATCAAGTCCTTGACACGCTTTCTGGATTTAAAAAAAAAAAAAAAAAAAAAAAAAAAAAAAAAAAAAAAAAAAAAAAAAAAAAAAAAAAAAAAACAAAACATTTTTAGATGGCTTTAGTGGCTACAACTAGATACAGATTGCCCTGGAGGATTAGGATAAAATGACCTTTACTTGCCCTTGGGGAAATTTCGCATACAAAGTACTCCCTTTTGGACTTTTCAATGCGCCAGCAACCTTTCAGAGGGAAATACTGGGAATTTTTTTTTATTTGTTGAATGACTGCGTTGAGCAAAGCCAACTGACTGTTGAGCAAAGCCAACTGTTGTTACAGCTGTTACAAAAATACAAAAAGGAATTTGCATGGGACTATACAGATATGAAAGGGATCCACCCTAACCTGTGCACTCACTGTATTTATTTGAAGGATGGTTGCAAACAAGTTAACAACCGCAGCGCCAAATGAACCCTGCACTAAAGGAGGTGGTGAAGGCAGAATTACAAAAACTCATGTGCTAATTTTATTTATCCAATATCTAACAGTTAGTAGGTGTCTCCGCTTGTCATTGTTCCTAAAAAGAATGGAAAGTGGAGAATCTGTGTGGATTACAGGGAACTCAATAAGGCCACTCAAAAGGACTATTTTCCTTTACCATTTATAGATCAAGTCCTTGACACGCTTTCTGGATTTAAAAAAAAAAAAAAAAAAAAAAAAAAAAAAAAAAAAAAAAAAAAAAAAAAAAAAAAAAAAAAAAAAAAAAAAAAAAAAACAAAACATTTTTAGATGGCTTTAGTGGCTACAACTAGATACAGATTGCCCTGGAGGATTAGGATAAAATGACCTTTACTTTCCCTTGGGGAAATTTCGCATACAAAGTACTCCCTTTTGGACTTTTCAATGCGCCAGCAACCTTTCAGAGGGAAATACTGGGAATTTTTTTTTATTTGTTGAATGACTGCGTTGAAATCTTCATGGACGATTTTACAACTTATGGAAATGCTTTTGTAACAACATTAGTTAATCTGGAAAAAGTGTTGGAATGTTGTGTACAGACTAATGTTGCTTTCAGCACTGAAAAATGTCACATGATGATGATTAAAGGGATCATGCTAGGACACTACATTGCTATTGACGGGATCAAGGTAGACCCTGCAAAAATAGAGGTAATTCTGAAAATTCTAACCTCGAAGACGCAAAAAGAGGTATATAGTTTCTTGGGGCATGTACGGTATTACAGGAGATTTATAAATATAAAAAAAAAAAAAAATCAAAAATTGCATCACCATTATTTTCTTTGCTCGTGAATGATGTCGAATTTTTGTGGATAGGAAAGTGTGAGCAAGCCTTTTTGAAGCTAAAATGTTGTGTATCAACAGATCTAGTTTTATGAGGACCTAATTAGGAACTATCGTTTCACATAGCTACAGATGCATCTGATATTGATGTAGGTGTTGTTTTGGGACAACTAGAGGATAGGAAACCTTATTTTATTTACGATATAAGAAAAAATATAACTCTGGTTGAGTTCAACTACATATTGGCCGAGAAGGAATTCTTAGCATTAGTGCACACCATTAATAAATTCTGACATTATATCACTAGGTATCAAGTATTTGTACACACTGACCACTCTTTCATTCGTTTCTTAATGAATAAGCAAATTTCCAAAGGTAGAATTACATGTTGGTTATTGTTGTTACAATAATTTGATATCACAATTGTTGATAAACCTAGAAAAGATAATGTAGTAGCTGATTTCCTTTCTAGGTTAACTATTGATGACAATTGAATTCCTGTTGAGGACTCTTTCCCTTATTAATATCACTTTTCCATTTCTACTTACTCACCTTGCTATGTAGATATAGCCAATTATCTTGCTGCAGGGAATTTTCCACAGTATTTATCCTCCAAGGAGAAAAGAAAGATCATACAGCAAAGTGTTACCTATACCCGGATAGATGGGAATCTCTATCACACTGGACCAGATTTCCAAATTTGGCATTGTGTTAGAGAAGATGAGATCTTTGAAATCCTTAAGGCCCATCATGAGGAACCATGTGGAGGGCACTTCGCAGACAAGAGAACAGGGTACAAAGTCCTTTCGACATGGTATTATTGGCCAACAATATTTCAAGATGCCAAGAAGCTTGTGAAATGATGTGATAGTTACCAAAGGATGGGCCAACCATAGCAATCAGATGAGATGTCTTTACAGCCCCAAATCATCTTAGAACCTTTTGAGAAATGGGCCCTAGATGTTGTGGGACCAATTAATCCTTCATCTAGACAGAAATCTTACATCTTGGTCTGCATTGACTATGTCACAAAATGGATTGAGGCAAAGGCACTAAACAGAGTCACAAAGCATGTTGTTTCAGACTTTTTCTTTTAAGACATCTTTGTCTAATTTGGTATACTCAGGGAGATAGTCATTATTGGCTTAATGGGCCCTGACCCAGGTTTAGCGTTAATTGGCCAAGCAAATCCCTACACTACTGGCCCTTTCGGCATCAATCCGTGGAGCGCGGACTGAAGTCTTACCCAACGCAATATGGGGGGATGCAGAAACCAATTTTATGCACCTAGAGGTGGTAGTGATGTTTTTTTTTTACCCTAACCCTTCATTTGCGCAAACCAATAAGATTTTTAGGGCTTATCGACATACTTCTCTTATTCAGCTTCGAGACCTTTGCGAAGGTTTGCAATCGTCCTTTGTGTACCCTAAATAAGTGAGTCAGACACTTACTTTTGTAATTATTCTTATTTTTGTATTTACCCAAACTAGCTTAAGTAGTGGATAATTTCAACATGCATTATGATTATCTTCGTGTAAACAGATATTCTTACTTGCGTTCATATAATAAAGTAACACACATAGATTTGTGCATCAATACAGCATTAAATCATAAACCTAGTATTCAGCATAACATAATTGCATGCATTCATAACAGAATTAAAACATCTCATACATAGATAATTCCATAATAATTCTCTTTATCGATGTTCAGATATCCTTTACATACTCTAACCACCCTACGCAAATAGTTGCAGGGGTTCGTGCACTAGGCTGCGGACTTCTACCCTAGGCCTCTGCACACACAGTTGTAGAGCCTCTCTCCTACACTAATCTTCTTCACTCTTAGCTCTCACAGACCCATTACATTCATCAACATCAACTATCAACTAAAATATTGCCTTAGACTCTTCTAAGACTTCCCTTTTTATACAATCCCATGGTCCGTGGACCAAGGGTGGATCTCATAAAGCCGACACAACTTACATAAAATAAGGGTGGAAACCTTTGATGACTCTTTACATCTTCGCGCTCTACAACCACAAAATGCGGAGACTTTACATTCTTTATACAAAACTTGGGCCTTTAACCCCAAAACTTGGGCTTTTAACCCCAAAATTGACCCTAGGGGACCCATTCCCAACAGTCACAGATGGAGGGCCCCAGTTTACATCCCATATGATCCAAAAGTTTCTTGAAAAATATAAAATCCATCATAGAATCACAAAACCTTATCATCCATAAGAAAATGGCCAAGTGGAAAGCACTAACAAATTCATTGAGGGGATCCTTACCAAGACCGTGTCTAGTCATCGAAGGAATTGGACTGACAAACTTCCAGAAGTGTTGTGGGCATATAGGACTACATGGAGGAATATCACGGGATTCTCACCATATGAACTTTTGTATGGTAAAAATCCCTTATTCCATATTGAGTTCAAAATCAAGACATCGAGAACAGCATTGCTGGTAAATTTGGATCTGGCTACAGCATAAAAGCAGAGATTGAACCAGCTCAATGAATTGGAGGAGAAATGGCTAGTTGTTATCTAACAAACGGAGATTATCCAAAATTAGAGAGCTAAGTGGCATGACAGATTCATCAAGAAGAAGAAATTCTAGAAAGGAGATTGGGCTCTCTTATATGACTCAAGATTCAAAGACTTCAAGGGTAAACTTTGCACCAAATGGCTAGGTCCCTATGAGGTAGATCCAGTCTTTGACAATGGGTTACCATTGACAGTGTGAGGACACCATTTCTTGCAAATGGGCACCGTCTTCAGTTATATCACAAACCTTATTCAAGGGATTCATTCTTCAACAATGTCACAAATTCAAATCTTCATATTACAGGAACAAGGGAAATCCCCCCTATGCTGCCAAAATCCTAATTTTTCAATTAAGCGTAACAACTGAAAATCAACCACTGTTGGTGGTTGTTACACCTTCAAACTTAAAAAAATAAATAAATAAATAAATAAATAAAATAAAATTATAATAATAATAATAAAACAATATGGTTGTGAAAACCTTTTTCAGGCGCAATTAGACAATTTCTGTAGCAGTTGAAAAGCACTTTGTGGCGGCCGTTGCACACTCTGTAACAGCATTTGTTATTTCAAGCATACTTTACAATAATGTTGTTACACGACCATTTTCTTTGTTTTTATATTTTTTAAAAATTAATAATACATAATAGTTGTCTTGGTTGTTACATCTATAACAGTTGATGACTTCTAGAGATAATTCAAGTTATTTATTGCAACAGATAGTGGGCATCATCGTGGTTCAAAAAACAGTTGTCGTGACCACCGAAGTTAAGTTCTCACACCTTGCCACCAACGAATTCTCCCCACGTCACCCAGGTACGTCATACAAAGGTAATATCGTTATCCGCTTTTATTCAATAATTATAGAAATTTAACACGATACCCCTTTTGAGGGTCAAGGTCGGCTATCACATTTAAGTCAGGGGTGAATTATATTGCGACATGACCTGTGAATATTTAAAAAATGCAATTAAAGCATGTGATCTGGTAATCATTGTCACTTAATGATAGATCATACAAAAAAAAGGGAATTGTACCTCCGACTAGACCTCTCATAACCTACCATTAATAAGGTAACATTACTGCACAGTACGAACCATGATTGCAAATCTTACTTTGAAATTCTCACCTATGCCACCATACCATTTACCCCTGTTGGAGCATTACATCCCCATTCAAAGTGCTCAAAGAAGTGGAAAAGAACAATTGCAGGCTGAAAGAGCTAAGTAGTGTGTCAACTACTATGGAACTTCCAAAGGAGGAAAAAAGGAAGGAGAAAAACATTGAATTTGTGTAGCGATGGTTGGAGCATCAATTCAGCATGAACCAAGGTCGACAAAGGCTTTAGAGAATTTCCTCGAAGAATGTCAGATTTTTAAGGATGTAGGCTAGTTTGAAGTGGGCAACTAGAGTCCCCATCCATGTCCAAGAAGAACGAGGAGGCAGTAGAGCAGAAAGACGAGGTGCAGGCTCAGCCGAAGAAACCTTCCTCACCTCGTAAGAGCAAAGCTCAATCCTTGCTGTTAAAAATTGAAAATTTAGAAAAAGAGAATAGAGAGATAAGGGAACAACTAGCAAAGGGGAAGGTAGAGGCAAGAGCCCCAAGGTTAGAGACTTTGGCCGAGGTCATAGACAGGGCCAGGAAGGGAGATGTCCCGAGTGTTGTGTGCATGGCTTGTGTTGAGAAGCTAGTGATAGCAGGGTTTAGATTCTGTGCAATGGACACCATCTTGAGGGAAACACAAACTAAATCCTAGGACGCTAACACACAAAAACCATTGAATATGTTGTTGTTACACAAGAACCAACAACTGAGACGGTGCAGTCCACATAAAGTAATTGGTAGCGGATATACAGGAGTCCTTGGCTGACACTATTATTACACAAGAACTAGTAGTGGAGACAGAAGTCAGCCAAGGAAAGGAAGAATAAGTTGACATCCATGAGCCTGTGATTGACACTACTGTTACACAAGAACCAGTAGTGGAGACAGAATCCTACCAAGGGGAAAATGATACACAGAAACCTGTGGATGACATTGTTGTTACATAGGAACTAGCAGTGGGAATGGAAGATGATCAAGGAGAGAATAAAAATTTTACACAAAAATCCATTGATGACGTTGTTATTACACAAGAACTAGCAACCGAAATGGAGCAGTTTCATCCTCGAGAGGCTATTACACCCTCGATTCTTAGTGCATGTGGGAGAACATTGGGTTCTGATGAAGGATGGTGTTCTAAAAAGATGATGTTGTTACCAGAGATAGAGAAATGGAAGCAGCAGACACTCTCTCTACAAGAGGGGGTGATCTCACTCAAGGCACACAAAAGGATGATGGATTCCCTCAGGGAAAATTGGTTAAAGGAAGAATGGGGGAGAGAATGGGAAGCACAGAAGCATAAGGAAGCCATGAAGAAAAAGGACGAACAATTGTATATGTTACAATGGCAGGCCTTGGATCTGAAGAATGATAAGACAAAGCTTCATGATCTTGCCTTGAACCTGCTAGAATGCAGGAAATCATCCCCATCGTATCCAGTGTTCCTTTAGGAACGATATTATTTATTTCAATTAAAAGCATTTTTTGAGAATAGGTCTTATTTGGGTTCTTCTACCTGAACTTTTCTTGATATTTTTCACATTTGCGATTTTGATGAAAATAGCTTGCTTTGTGAGCTATTTTTGCATAACATTGTGTGAGTATGTTAGCACAAAAATGGTAGCAAGTGTCTTCTCTTGTATGGGGTGTTACACAGTAATTTTTCACTGTCTCCTTGTCAGTCTCCCTACTGTGTCATGAAATCAAATCCATCATGCTCATGCTCTCTGAAATGGCCAAAAAACCCTCTTTGCCTAAGTTTATTTGATCATCGCGACTGTTATTGAAATAACCGCGCTGACTGGCGGATGACAGTGCAATTGGTGCGCTGCCAGCGCGGAAGCACACTGGTTTCCCGCGCTAATCGAATTTCATAGCCAGCGCATCCTCTGTTTGTATTAAGTCGCACTGACCAGACCTCTTCTGTCATTGAGATGCGATGTCAGCGCACCAGTTCAGTTATACACCCGCGATGATCCTGTTTGGGCGAGTTTGTTCTAACAGCCAACCTTCCAGATGACTCCAGACCTGGCTGTTGGCCTTGTGAATGTCGCCCTCCCTTCTATGGCATGTCTTTTCGTCATATGAGCCACCTTTCTTGGAGATAAGCTTATCCTTCCACCATCCATGGAGACTCCTTCTCCTATATAAGCCTCCACCATTGCCATGAGCAGCTAGTTTTTTGATAGATAGTTTTTGACATATAACTTTGACATAGAGGAATTCATAGTGCTTTAGTGCTGCTCTTAATAGGCAATTGGTGTGTGAAGTGTGGATTGCTAGAGAGCTTAGGGAAGGTTATGAAGTCTTGTTGCCTTGTCTGAGAGAGAGAGTTGTTTGTCTTGGGAGATCTACCTCCATGGGTGAATGCTTATGAGACTTGCTGGCTGGACCCTCTTGAGAAGGACTCAACGTCAGAACATTGGTTGTATCTTTCTCTATTTTGATTAATAAAAGATAGATGACTACTGTTATGGTTCCATTCTCATTTGTCTTATAATGGTTAATGTGAATTACATCCTTTCTGACTGATGTATAGTTGCTTTTACTAGATTCATGCTTGTGTTTGTTCTCTCTTTGCATGTGCAGGTGTCCATCATGAGGAAGTGGAGGATCATGAACAACAAAAGCGAAGGAGTGAGAGCGCATCTCTTCATCAAACAAATAGCACTGGAATCCAAGTAGGTGTTCATTACCCACTTTTTAATTGCAACTAGGAACTTGCAGAGTAGCATTGATTGATTGTTGCTAGACCCGTTCTGGGCTAGTAGGGATCATCCGTAGAGGGGATTTACCTCTCCAACAATTTGGCGACTCCACTGGGGACCTTGCTTGTGTCTTTTTTTGTTCATCCTTGTTTTGGGTTTGATTGTCATTCTCTTGTCAAATATTGGGATTATTTTTCTGTTTTCGATTTCCTGGTTCACTCTGGGAAATGCTTTAATTGTTTTAAAAAGCTGTTGCCTTGGTTTGGGAGTTTTTGGTTTGATTTTGCCTGTTTTTTAGCCTCAGCGCGGTTTATATCAGAACAGTCACGCTGACATCGCGCATCTATTTCTTTGGCTTCACTATCATCGCGTTTATACATTTAACAGTCGCGCTGACCTTGTTTTCGGGCCAGCGCCCTTAATCCGTGTCCTTTCGCGCTGACAGCGCAAAGTTGCTACGCGTGTTGTCTGGTCAGCGCTTTGTTGCTGAGGGTCACCCGCGTTGATCCTGTAGAATTCATTTTTGTCCAAATTTGCTTGCTGAACCTGTTGGTTTGACTGTCCCCTGCTCTTTCCACTTGGTTTATGACTTGTTTCATGTTGTCTGAACTGTGAGAAACTTGCTTGCGAAGTCTTGTTCCGCAAGGGTTTGTTTATTGCTTATTTTTCATTTTGCAAAGACTTCCTTCTTGCTTTCGCTGCTTGATTTGTATTTTGCCTTGACTTTTACAGTTGTTGGAATGTGTTGAAGCTTTGTTTGACTGGTTGTAACTCCCATCCTCCTGGTGTTTGCTTTTCTCTATTGATTTCGCACCCTAGCCCTAGGGCATCTAGAGGTCGTGTGTGTGTCAAGCCTTCCATGGGATCTTGTTTTCTTGTTTGACCATCCAACTTCAGATTTGCTTTTCACATTCGCTCAGTGATTGTTGAAAGTGTTTTGGTGGTGTTCCAAGCGATTTGCCTTCCTCCTTTGAATTCCTTTTTTGTCTTGTTGAGCTTAGATCACATAGCTCATTAACCTTAGTTTTTCCTTTGATTTGGAAAACTGCTTTGGCGTCTTGGGGACTTTGTTGTCTTTTCATCGAGTGATTTTATTTCTTTTGCTCGGTGTAGCTATCTCTCAAAATCATTTTAAGCATTTTGTGCCATTGAAAAAAGAATCAAACTAATATCTTTTGCATTCAATAGTTAAAAGGGAAAAAGAACATTTCATTGATTTGTATTCTCAAAAGAAAAGTTTCGTTTCCTTGCCATTAGCTGCATTAGATTGTTTGATTGCTTGTGTTCATTTTGTTTGATCGAAAAATTCCTAACCTTCTCATATTTAGAATTCATTGAACGAAATGGTATTCTTTGGCATGTAGTTTGCATCTAAGTAATTGTGAGATACCACATGGTAGGACCTGAAATCAAAACTTAATTCAAGATCAACCATAAAATAAACCAAATTTACTTAAAAACGCATTGGAACTTAACGCAAATATCTAGAGGTCTAGGCTAGAGACGTGCTCCGG
>APFE030286261.1:56068-167437 GCA_000404065.3 Pinus taeda | reverse complement strand
CTGGTGGTGTTCCGGTTCAGCAGTTTTGTAAAGCATTTCACCCCTCCCACTCTCTCGGGCTTCATGCTTTAGGGGGCATCTGTTACACAGTAATTTGTCACTGTCTCCTTGTCAGTCTCCCTAGTGTGTCATGAAATCAAATCCATCATGCTCATGCTCTCTGAAATGGCCAAAAAACCCTCTTTGCCTAAGTTTATTTGATCATCGCGACTGTTATTGAAATAACCGCGCTGACTGGCGGATGACAGTGCAATTGGTGCGCTGCCAGCGCGGAAGCACACGGGTTTCCCGCGCTGATCGAATTTCATAGCCAGCGCATCCTCTGTTTGTATTAAGTCGCGCTGACCAGACCTCTTCTGTCATTGAGATGCGATGTCAGCACGCCAGTTCAGTTATACACCCGCGTTGATCCTGTTTGGGCGAGTTTGTTCTAACAGCCAGCCTTCCAGATGACTCCAGACCTGGTTGTTGGCCTTGTGAATGTCGCCCTCCCTTCTATGGCATGTATGTTCATCATATGAGCCACCTTTCTTGGAGATAAGCTTATCCTTCCACCATCCATGGAGACTCCTTCTCCTATATAAGCCTCCACCATTGCCATGAGCAGCTAGTTTTTTGATAGATGGTTTTTTACATATAACTTTGACATAGAGGAGTTCATAGTGCTTTAGTGCTGCTCTTAATAGGCAGTTGGTGTGTGAAGTGTGGATTGCTAGAGAGCTTAGGGAAGGTTATGAAGTCTTGTTGCCTTGTGTGAGAGAGAGAGTTGTTTGTCTTGGGAGATCTACCTCCAAGGGTGAATGCTTATGAGACCATGCTGGCTGGACCCTCTAGAGAAGGACTCAGCGTTAGAACTTTGGTTGTACCTTACTCTATTTCTGATTAATAAAAGATAGATGACTACTGTTATGGTTCCATTCTCATTTGTCTTATGAATGATTAATGTGAATTACATCCTTTCTTACTGATGTATAGTTGCTTTTAGTAGATTTTACGCTTGTGTTTGTCTTCTCTTTGCTTGTGCAGGTGTCCGTCCACGAGGATAGTGGAGGATTGTGATCGGCTGGAGTGAAGGAGTGAGAGTGGCATCTCTTCGTCAAAATAGCGCTGGAATCCAAGTAGGTGTTCATTACCCACTTTTTAATTGCAACTAGGAACTTGCAGAGTAGCATTGATTGGTTGTTGCTAGACCCGTTCTGGGCTAGTAGGGATCGCCTCTATCCGTATAGGGGATTTACCTCTCCAACATGGGGGATTTGCAGTTGCGGGCTTTTCTTTCGTTTATGAGAAACCAAATTGAATGGCATTTGGCCATGAAATCAGCTGAAACTAATGAAGAAAGGATAGTGTTATGGGTTAGAGCATAACCAGGGATGTTTTATGAACTCAAGCATAGGTTTAAGTTGTTCCTGAGCACCCCAAAGATCAGAGAATAGTCAACCATCTATAGGAAAAGAATTGTGAGGATTTACCTCAATTTGCATGAACAGATGAAAATTTGAGCGCTAGCAGGATGCCTTAAATGCACTGAAGCCTATAGCACTGAATTGCCAGAAGGGGATCCTTTTGAATACAGAAATTTTTTGGTTGTTGTTACAAGGGTGCCTGAGTAGGCTCGGATCGTGCAGACATTGGGGGCTTTTTGGATCAGGCTCAAATTTAAATTTCCTTTGATTTGGTTACCAGTAGAAGAGTATCATCCAGACTACCACCTATGTGATTATGAAGAAGAATCATGGCCATGACAATTGATGGCCACTCAGAGGTACATAGCTTCGGGTGAAGACATTGTTGGTGCTTACAGTTTTATAAGAATATGGGGTATAGTAGGAGAAGTTGAGGTTCTACATGGGGACATGCAATTGATTCAGTTGGGGGGAGATGTTAGGTGACTTTTTACCTGTTTTCTGCACCTTCTTTCCCTAGTTTTGATCCTTTTATCCTCCAGGCCCATGAAACTTTACATGATTAATCACCCTTTTTCTCATTTATACAACTTGTTCCACTATCATGTTATTTTTCCATGTTTTGTTGAATAAAACAATACTATATTCCATTTTGTGGCTAACCAGGGTGAGAATTGGAGGAGTATTTTGGAATCTCTTCTCTTTTTCAGGTGTTGCTCACGAGAACAAAGTTATGGAGTAAAAAGCAAGCATTGATCAATTTCAGAGCAGGGTAGAACAGTTCGTTGTTACACCATGTATGTTGTTACAAGTTGTTGTTACACACTTAATGTTGTTACAGGATGTTGTTACACTACATGCTAATACATAGGATCGTTATTACACCAAGGGTGTTGTCGCCAGTGATTGTTGTTACACCCCAAATTGTTATTCACTTGCAGGATGATGTTGCACTGAAGCTAGCAAGTTGTGGTTACTATTCCACATAACAACGGTCAGGTGTTAGGAATTGTTTATTTTAGAAGGAACATACCCAAGTAATTGCAATCTTAACCAATGTATCTGATAAGTATTTGTATTTAGAAATAGGTTGTAACTACTTTTATTTTTTATCAGCATGAGAATTGTGAGATTCTCATGACTGATCTATTCCTAATTTTGGGCATGTAATAATTATAAAAGAAACTCAATTTCCTATGTACAAGGACGACATATAGAAAAGAATTGTTACTCTGCTCTTGTAACTCTTAATTATTTTAATATTAAAATCACTATCGTGATGTTGTTATTTCTCTTCTTTTGATTCGTTAACTAATCTTGTGTTATTCCTACGCCCCTACTAGGGAGGAAGGGCCCTCCTCTTTAGCAAGGACTGCAGTGGTAGAAGTAGTGTACATTATTGTTTCTTTTATTGTCATATGGTTTTCTGCATTTATAGTACAAATTATGAAATACATCCACTTCTATTCCAGATTATATCTTGTTGTTATATTGGTTTGATTAAACATAATGATAGTGACCAAATAGTGTAGTCATTAATTTAATGTGTGGCGCGCACTTACTCTGGTAATTGTGAAGTGTGATTTCAATTATGTGGAGTGTTTTAATTTCTTCAAGAATGATTTGATTTTTGCAATTGATTCACCGACATTTTTTATTTTTCTTTCTATTTTTCATTCTTGGCTATAGTGTATCGGCACAAACAATGCGAACTCCATTGTGTTGGAAATAATGCTGAGAAGGGGGGGTAAATCAGTATTATCAAATCAAGATAACTTTTTCATTTCCATATTCATATTCATATACGCTACTTCAGTTAAGTCAAACCACGTGTATACGCAAATGTGTCTAATGCAACTAGCGTATATCCAGTAAACTTATGATTCAGTGAATCCATTAAATTGTTGATCTTTAGTAAGTGCATCAGAATTTTATCAACCATATGAACAGTAAACAGGTGCAGTAAAACAGAATAGATCATCACACACAAGAAGCACACATGAACACCATGATGTAAGGTGGAAAACCCTCAATGTGGGGTGAACCTCACCTGCTGGCAAGTCGTCTCAATCTTTTTATAAGAAAACTTTATTTTTACAACTATTTCTGTAACTGCGTGCAGTCCTCACTCTCTCGTATTACCAGTACACAGGCTTCTACTACAGAAGGTTACAAAACCTTCCTTCATTCTCCAAGCTTCTTTAGAGGAGCTACAACCCCCTTTAAGCTCTTTGTACTAGTCGATTCCTTACTAGTAACGTCGGCTGTCAACCTACTCAAATGCTCCAACCTTCGCTCATTTTCCAGCTGTTGCTACTGGAAGGGAGCTACCACCCCCTTAGCTCTTATACTAGCTGATGTACTAGTACGTAGGTGCCGACCTACAGAAGGCTACAACCTTCTCTTTCTTCCTCCAGGTACCATGTTTCATAAATTTTCAAACTAGATACTCCTGAAGCACAACACCATAATATGAAGGCCGCATTTTATCCAATTTTCATACTGGACCCATCAATATCATTGAAGCACATAATCAATCAACACTAGCATCATCAATCTCTGAATCACCCAATACTGAATTACTGAAACCCTGTCAGCAAACTGTAGTCACCAAAACATAGAGCAGAACACAGAACTCTACAACAACATTCAGATCTAACTGTATCATCAAAAATCATGCATCAGAGTGCATACGCTACTTGGAAGAGTCGAACCAGTGTGTATACGCAACTTCATAGTGCTCTTCTTCTTACTCATGATAGAAGGAATGATGTCCATATTCTATTGTATTCCATAGTCATATTTAAGAGGTCTTCATAGTCCGAAGAAAATAAATAAATAAATTAAAAATAAATAAATAAATAATAATAATAATAATAATAAATAAACAAAAAACAAAAACAAAACAAAAATAAAAACAAAAAAAACAAACAACAAAACAAAGCAAAAAGCAAAAACAAAAAAAAAAAAAACAAACAAACAAACAAACAAACAAACAAAACAAAACAAAAAACAAAAAAACAAAACAAAACAAAAACAAAACAAAAAAACAAGAAACAAAACAAACAAACAAAAACAAAAATCAAAACAAAACAAAAAAAAACAAACCATTGAAATTGTCTTTCTCGCTATCTTTCTTCAAATCCGAGTTCCGTTGTATTTATGTGCTTCTCCTTAAGTCACTGCCATTTACTATTTTAACATTATTTCATTTGGATGAAATGGTGAGAGATTGTGCCTCATTGTTGCTATTTTCAAAGTGACCAGCGTTAACTTGAGATTATATTCGACTGTGCAACATTCTTATTTCTATAGTACTTTTGATGAGCCATTTTTCCTTGGTTCTAGTAAAAGTTTCTGCAGGTTATTTCTACTAGCGGATTTGACATCCAATCTGTGGATGTCTTTTGAATTCTTTTTATTGATTGGCATATTTTTGCAATGCTTCACTTTTGATAAATGTTTCCAACTTCTCTTGCTTCAAGCTTCATTCCCATATGCATCTATTTGTTTGAAGGTTGCCTCTATTTGTGTCCATAATTTACATGTTCTCACATCAAATCCCTGAGACGAAATATTCAACTTGTAATAACAACAACATATTTATTCACGTATTAGCATTAGATGGCCTTCTGCTGCTCCAATTTCTTTTTAGAGATCAAGGGGAAAATATTTTTAACAATAATCCATTGGATAGATAAGAGATCATGTTCTTTCAAACTAGTGTTCCTGAGAAATGATCTACCAAAGAGTGATTGTTAATATAACTCATCAAGGATTTCATAAGGACCCTTTCATGGATAGCTTCTGCAATAATGATCAAGAATCACAAGCTCCCCCTAACTGTATGCATGGTCTCCTTTTGGCAGAATCCCATCATCAAACACTCGAAATATCAAGGATACCTTCATCAATTCAACAACATGTGTTGTTGACTGGAGAGTTCAGGAGACTTGCGGATTGTATTTTCTTTCTTCTCCATACTTGTGTAACTTTATTTTTTGGCATGTTTCTAGCTTATGTAGGAGCCCAAGTTAAGTTACAATCACGTGCCATATGACCAATGTTATGACACTTGAAGCATTCTATGTTGTTCATGAATAATAATTCATGATTTCTTCCTGCATAATTGCTTCTCAGAGATTGTCGGGGACCATAATGTCTATATTTGTGATAAGCCCTACAATCTTTTGCCATGTGTCCAAAGTTTGTACAAGAATAACAATACCAAGGAATATACTTTGGTACCTAGGAAAAGAAGGTTTCCTTGATGTACTTCTGAAGTCTTTCTGCCTTGAGACCCTTTGATTATAACCACTGCTTCTTGAATCCTTGATATCATCTACATTTCTTCTTGGAACGGGACTTCCTTCATTATTTCCTTGACTTTTATCCTTGCATTTGCTGGAGCTGAGAGCATTAATATTTCTTTTTGGCTTTCTCACTTCCTTGTTGTTTGAATCATTATCATTCTTGCTTGAGGATTCTCCTTCATATCCAAGACCTGATTTATCAAATGGGGATATTTGATGGCTAAGCATGGCATCCAAGGCTTGAGAGTTCTTCAAAAATTTGTCCATCCCTTCAACCTTTTTTTGGAGGGAGACAATCTCTTCTTCCAATCTTTCGTAATCATTGTTCTTCTTAGCAAGTTGTTCCTCAATCTCTTTCTTGATAGAAGTTGCTTCATTTGCTTCTATTTTAAGAGAAATGATATCTGATTTTATTCTGAAGATTTCTTCATTTTTCTTAGTTAGACTGCTCTCCATTTCTTCCATGATCCTTGTAGCTTTACATGGTTCGTCCTTGAGAAGGTTGAGGTCGGATTTTAGTTTGAATATCTCTTCATCCTTTGCTTCTAGTTGGCATATCATGGTGTTTTTCTCTTTTTCTATTTCATCAACCCGTCCTTCTATGTTTATCAATTATTCTGTTTTCTTCTTAGCTCCTTGTGCTAGATTTCTTGCTTCTTCTAGTCGATATTTGAAATAGGAGACCTCTTCCTTGTATTGACGAACTTCTACTTCCCCTTTGTTCAAGGTGGCTTGACAATGTATCTCCCTGTTTCTTTGCATTATCCAATTGATTTTTTATGGATATGACTTCTTCATGATGCTTTCTTTTGCTTTGATGAAATTACTTATTAAGCTTGGCAAGCTCCCCATCCCTTTCTTGTACTTGAAGCTTGATAAGGTCAACCTTCTTCCTTGTTTGGTCTAGGTCACCAGCTAGTGCTTTCTTCTTAAGTTCTCTGTTTTCCTTTTTCAAACCGATAATCTCTTCCATGGCAGCCATAAGTTTAGTGAGGAAATCTTCTTCAAAATATTTTTCATTCTCTTCATCTTCTAGGTCTTCTTCAGCCTTGATGTCATCATCCTCATTTTCATCTTCTATGATGGATTATGGATTTCCTTCTTGGTTTCCATCATCTTCTTGACTAGTCCCATAGTCAATGCTCCTTTTAAGTGAAGTTCATGAAGTTTGTCCCATATACTCTTTGCTAACGAAAATTTTCCTAAGTTGTTCTTTATAGAATCTGGTAGCCCATTCAATATTTCCTTCATTACTTTTGCATTATACTCCTTGGATTCTCCATCCATCATGATATTAGTGATCAATGATTTCCATATTTCAATGCCTTGAATCTTTAAGGAATTCCTCATTCTTGCTTCCCATATAACAAAGTTTCCATTGAACCAAGGAGCCTTTACAAATCGATTGATTTCAACTTTGATGGTTGAGGGAGACACATATTTAGGAGGATTGGAGATTTTCTTCCCTGGCTTTGCCATTTGTGTTCTAATTGATCAACCTTCAAGTTGTTAGGCTTTGAGTGAAGGTATTGGCTATGATACCAATTGTTGGAAATACTTAGAGGGTGGGGGAAATCAGTATTTCTTTTTCAATTGTTACTTTTACCAGTTAAATCAATTATATTAGAACACAAAATGAACAATAGGAACAAATAATTCTATTAATATAATCTTTACAATAAATCAGGTATAATATATATATAGGGCTCCAACTCGTTGCCAAGCAAAAACTTGGTCTTTTGTGTGGCTCCGACCTCTAGGGCACCAACCCTGTCTTGTCAAGGCACCAACCTTGGATTTAGGAGCACCAACTCCAAGGACACCAATCCTTCCAATTCTGAGGCACCAACCCCATGGGCTCTGGCCCTATCTTATCAAGACAACAACCTTGTTTGTTTGAGGTTCCAACCTTCACGGCACCAACCCTCTCGGCTCCAACCCACTGCTATATTTTGTCTAGCTTTGTTTGATAGTAATTCTCTACTCCCAAAATCCTCTTCATTGAATTCTGTCAATCTACAATTTCATTGTAGTCTCCATGCTATATAATCAATGACAACCTTGTCTCATAGAAGGTGTCATTGTTTCTCTTCATTACATCCAAGCAAAATCTTCAAGTCACATCATGATGACTAACACATCATGGTCTTCAATATTATTTACACAAATTCAATGTATCTTCAATGAACTATACTAAGCTCTACACACACATAATTTTATGTTTCAACCCTCTGTTTTAAATGTCACGGTAACTGCTTCAAGAGTACACTTCTTACTGTTCTTTTTTTCACAATCTCTTACTTCCCAGAAACAAACTCACAAACGCTTCAATGTTGGTGCTCACTAATGCTCCTTTCAAACGATGCTAGATGAAACTTTATTTTTCCCTTCACAAAATTGTTCTTCAGGTTGAGTTCTTCACTGGTCTAAGTCTTTCAAAGGTTAACCCAATCCACAAAGTTGCTTGTCCTTTGGCTTCCTTCTTTCCTATTGGACCTTTGACTTTCTTCCTTCTCGCTCGATCTTCGATTTCCTCTGTTCCTTCAAGTTCATGAGTTGTGAATTGTTTCATTCTTCTATGTGCCAGATGCCTAATCGATTCATTTAGTGAAACGTTTTAAGTTGTACTTATACGAGTTTAACCAATGACTTGAGAGACACGTCTATTGGAGGGAGGCCGACTTCTTTATTTAGGAGAGACCAAAAAGGCTATAACCATATTATAATAGAAGTTTGGCAATCCCCATATGCCACGTCACTACCTCAATCGCAATCACAACTTTCGGAGGTCTTTTACAAGTCGTGTCCATAACATAGCCGATCATTGATTGCCCCTACCTGCTGCAATTTTATATTAATTTGTGTTGATAAATCCATTGGGTCCACCACTTTATCGCAATCGGCAGTTTGACATTCCTTTGAACTTTGCGATGACTGCAGATGTGATATTTAATTAAGTCATGCTATAATGATGCAGCGGGTCTGCAATGTTATCAGAAGCGGCGATTCGAGGATTTATTGCATTCGGCGATCTAGCCGTGTCAACCCTTAAGACTCATGATATGATTCTCTGACGAGGTGGACGCAATATAACATAAAAATGTATTCATAACCTGTTTCGGGTCCACAATGACATCGCAAACGCAGATTTTGGTGTGTCATACCTTTAAGACTTTGTGGTACCTTCCGATGTGGTGGACGTGATATTTCATTAAGGAGTATTGTAATAGTTCGGCGGGTCCGCAATGCACATATCACAATCGAGGGTTTTGAGCGATGACAAGGATTTTAAAATTTGCGACGCATTGGATGTGATTTATTCCTTGCACATATGTGATAACTTGCTTTGTTGCTCCTGTGGTTCTCTTCACTCCTATGACTTCCAATAGCTCTTTTTTGATGGCTTCCGATAAATTTCCTCCTCGGGTCTATTGCTTTTACTCTGTCTATATATATGTATTTAATCCACTTGGATCTTCCATCTCATCATATCATCATATATCAAACATTCATCACTATGAGCATTATGATCAATGGGCATCGATAGGCAACATCATGTATCAAAGAATTTTCCATCACAAACACTACTATATTGACATCAATGACAACCTGGATTAACAGTTTTCACCCATAAATTAGGGGTGACATCTTGATTATAATTGATATAATATGCATTTTCAGCCATTTAAAACCAGTGTTTATTTAACCCTAACTTACCTCTTTCATAACCTTTGCTACTTTACTGATCCTATCACTTACAAGCTATTTTCCAAAGTTTTTATATGTCATTGTGTGCCCTACATATGCATATTATACAAAGCCTAATGAATAGAAACCTTCTTCTTAATTACAAAGATCTTAGAAAAGTGTATTGAACTCTAGGAAACTTTGTTCTCAACATTTCAAGGCTTTTCCAATTCCCTTTCCATCAATTACCAAACCTTGTGTCACCATTGAGCCCTCCTTAGTTAAACATCTTGTCGGCGATCTTTGTAGGGAAGCCTCCCTTGTGGGGACAACATCCACCACTAAACAATGGGAGAGAAGCCACTAAGGTGACAGTGGTCGTTCATTTCTTGTTGCCATAGGACCTAGGTTTCATAGTAAGGCTTTGCATTAGGCCTACTTGAATTTGTGTTAGCGAGCCCAAAAGAATACCAAATATTGAAACAAATAGAGAAGTTTTATCAAAGGTCCTTGGTTGCAAATACCCAATTTTTTTTTTTTGTCCGTGAAGAAATATCTATATATTTCATAAGAGGAATATACATGTTTTGGTCCTCAAATAACTCTCAAACAACGATGCTTGAAACTATTAGGATATACTCATTATGAGCTCAACGTTTCACATGCGAGAATTGAACCTAGGTGTGAAGGATATCATTTTTCCCAACCACCCAAGCTACATCCAGGGGATTGCAAATACCCAACTTTATATGCAATATTGTAATGATTGGATCAAATTTGACATTTACATTATCAAGGGAATGAAACCATTGATGCCAAATGATGGACCTCCCATTACACCAATACACAAGCTCAATCAATCAATACCTCAATTTGTAAAATTTGGACTTGTTCCACCAAGGAGTGTAGGTTTCTCATTTGTAAGTGGAGTTTCAGCTGGAAGTGGAGTAGTATCTTCAATGTAATTAATAATTTAATGAATTAATTTTTTGTGCTCATTTAATTGCATTAATGGGTTACAAATATGTTTCCTATTGAAATTATGTGGATGTTTCTATTTGACCTTTATTCTGTCATTCTCAATGATCTACCTTGGACAAGATTGTTGCCTCACAATCAACTCATCTATTAGGCAAAAAGAGTTTAGAGATTCCTCTTCTCATGTAGCTAATTGGCCTCTTCTTGTCATGATAAAATGTAATGTTTTCATTCATTCTCCCATGTTGTAATTATGCTTTGACTAACTGAGCTTGCCTTTCATTAGCTATTGTTTTATAAAGTTGTATATACTTACCTGCATTCTAAGAAATTTGGAATTGTAGAGACTAACATGATAGAAACCACATTTTTTTAAGTTAGTGTACCACAAAATAATAGTAACCACAAAAAGGCAAGTGTTAGGCTCATTAATACAGCACCATGCATATAATGAAAGAAAAATGAGGCTTCGCAAACTATATCACCAATAAGTTGTAGCAACTCACTAAAGGTACTACTAGCTGGCATAATATATATTATGGCTTGGTGATGATAGTTCCTACATTCTTGAGAAGTATATGGCAATTTTCCATTTTGATTTTCTTATGTGAAAATTATGTTCCCCTTCCTTGGAAATAATCATTACTTTACCCTAATGCATGGAGAATTAAGTTAAACATGAAAGATGAAAATGTAAAATCTCATTAATTGAATACTTCAAAAATATTCACAAAAATATATATATATAATTTATAATTGTATTTCTAAACTAAAACCACTATAAAAAAAAAATATTCATAAATATATATATATATATATATAATTTTGTATTTCTGAACTAAAACAACTATGAAAGTAAAACCAAAGTGACATAGACTGCACCCTTTTTCAATAATTTTACATCATTCTCCTTTTTTCGTAGGTTCTTTTAAGAACTTTCTAGTTATAGGGTTTTAGTCTTTAGTGTTTACTATAGGAATAGGAAAAGTAAACGGTATTTTTTTTAACCTATGATCCAAACACATGCAAGACATGAAATGGATGTGCATCGTTTTGGTTAAGTTGATTGAGATGGATGTGCATCATTTTGGTTAAGTTGATTCCTGGGTTCCCATGTTGCTTAGTCTCTAATATCTCATTGATTTTGGGTTTGGATTTGCATTAATTTGCATGGATACAAAAGTGGATTCCAGTGATTTTAACAAACATATCAATTGCAACAAGAATGATTGTTTGTGTTACCTTGAGGTTTTATATTGACATGGTTTTATATTGCTGAACACATGAAAGTTTGCTAAGGCTATGTGATGAGTGTGCATCATTTCTGTTAAGTTGATTCATGAGTTCCCATCAAATCGAGCCAAATCTATCAAGGTAATGATCCATGTGTTTTCCGCATCCTGAGCATCAAAATATAAAGGATAAGCACCAGGCTTGAAGGTGATTTGCATGAGCTATGGTTAGCCATTTGGAGAATCATGCATCAATCACTCAAGCTCTGTAGCATATAAACCAGTTTGTGATTGAACATTTCATATTCTGATTTTTCAGCCTATTATGCATTTGATAAGTACTGTTATGAAGTTTGGTCATAAGATATAATAGTGATCCATATCCAAAATTCAAGATATTGAAGACATGCCATATCCTGGCCAAACAGATGAAAAAAGGAATATCTAAGAGTATAAGGTTGCATGGAAATACTTTTATAAATTGCATGTCATATGCAACCACATCAATATATACGTTTTTTGGTTTGTTGGTTGCATCCAGAGAAGCCAGGTGCATTCTATAACCTCATATTAAAGACATAGTACTGTTTGTCCATTTAGCGAATTTCCTTGAGTCCAGAGAATTGGTGTTGATTTCTCTAAATTGGGGACAGTTAGCAAAACATGTATCCATTTCAAATTCACAATGGTAGTTTTACCTGGGAAATTTAGTAAAAGAGGCTCAAACTCATAATTCCTCAATTTTACTATGATACCTACATGCTAAGCAATTATGCCACCACCAAACATGTCCACAACAAAGATTAAGATGATTGAAGAGAAATATAAAAGTAGCCTTATCTACAAGGATTCAATGGATTGGATGTTGATCTTGTTGTCACATAGACAGGCACTGCTCAAACTAAAATATGCTAAAGATATATGGAAACCATATCTGATAGTCTAGCTCTTTAAAGCATTTAAGAGGGATGACAGGCACTGCTCAAACTAAAATATGCTTAAAGATATATGGAAACCGTATCTGATAGTCGTTTATTGGAGGACGTTTTCCTGATAAAAACCCATTTTGATGAAATCAGATGTTTACGGGGAAAGAAACACCATTTCTGATCAGCTATCCAAAAAAAGGGTGCAGCAAGCTTCGGGCGCATAGATTATACATGAATACAATGGGACGGATTTCTATCAGTGCTATCACCGTCCGTTTACTGATCATGACATATAGACAATTTAAGGTGTAACATGAATTTTTTGAACATCTTCATGACAATGTGTGCCCGCAAGGGAGCCTTTCGTGGCACCTATATGTGTTTTTTGTCTTGTATTTATCATAGTTTGTACACATTATATACTCTGAACAGATGTATGTATCAGGCTTTCAGACATAGAGAACTATGGTACTTTTTGTGGACTGCTTATTAGACTGATAGATATCTTGTGCACAGCAGCATACTTTTCAGCATTTGTCTGGATATATTATACAGGATATGTTTGTGAGCATTTACGATATGTAATTTTTATTTTATTTCTTTAATGGAAATTAAAGATTTTTCCTTTGGGAAATAAATATTGGCCATCGATCTGCGTTAAGAAATATGTTCAACCAAGAGGACAGTAATGCTAACTTGAACTAATCTCTGTAGGATGTCAATATATTTATATTTAAAAGTTTTAAACAGTTTGATAGTGTTGTCATCATCATTTCTTAGTCATGAGTCTTCTCTTGATGGACTTTTGTCTATTTAGCACAGAAATTTCCCCATGTTCGGAGACCTTTGACAGCCTTGAGACATAAGCCAAAAACATTATATACATGACTAGACACAGTATCAAATCTGATTGATATTCCTTGGGATCCAGAGACGCGCTTTCCAGAATTGCCACATGTGTCAATCATATCCCCTTAGAACCTTGCCTGAATATTGAGTATTTTCTGTATTTTACATCTAACGGAGAATTTGGAACAAATCTTAAACTCTTGTATGTGAATATCTTAAAAACAATGTCCCAAACACTTTAGGTAATCAGAGCATTCAAAACTTTTCAACCCTATTTGTAGGCAGATAAAGCAACAATCTAAATATGTTAAGATGGTCCGTTCATTTCTCCTTCGCAGTATCAATTCTTTGTGCAACAAGTATTGTAGTTGAAGGGTATATTGATTATGAGATAGGTTATTACCATACTTTGTGTATAGCTTTCTGCCAGTAGGCTTGTATATAACCACTGTCTATGTTGGTTTAGCTTAGCCTGCATGTTTATGAGATTTTCATCATTTAACCATCCTTTAAGTTGAACAATATAGATTTATAATAAAGCTTGCATAAACTTATCATGGAGAGTACAAGGCATGCGTAAAGGAAGGCCCTTTTTTCCATGACTTTCTCCTCCTCTGTACATGCAATACTCCGAATTTAGTAGTCAATCTATAAACCAATCCAGACTGCAGATTATCCTCCAAAACTGTTTAGTTTGAAGATGTGCCAAGATAGAAGCTGTCCCGTAGAGGTCCCAAAAGGACCAATTTATGTTCAGCCTAAATTTGTGACTTAGCAGCGTTTCTCTTTTACCCACCACCACTGCAATCCCCTGAGGACATAGCCAGCAATATACATTTAATGCATACTGAAATTTACAGTAACTTAATATTGCAAGAATCTGCTTCTTTTACAATCTTTAAGCAGACTTGGTTGCAAGCCATAAGAATTTACAATCATCCATCTCACCAACAGAATATTAATTTGGCCATAAGGTTAATTTTTCCTTTCTGCCATATATCTATTGCGAGGGCAAGATAATTTACTACTACTGAGCAAGGCTCAAGGCCAGTACTCCCACCATGGCAGAGTACTTGGAGCACCTTGGTCTTCTTCATTGGAAAAGTGGTTGTAAGCATCTTCATGAAGATATCCTTCATCTACTCTGAAAAGTTGCTGATATGCTTTTGGAGGAAGGCCCATGCCACAAAGTGCCTCAGCCAGATGCATAAGACCTTGGTCATTGATGTTATCCATACCAGCTATATTATTAGTACCAGACGGGTATTTCATAGATGAAGAAGCCTGTGCAAGATGACTAAGAATTTGATGTGGGGGATTCTTGTCTTCATTCCTTGTATTGGCACTACAGTCACTGCCTGGGCTAAAAGATCCCTCTTTCTCATTCAATAGCATTACTCTGAACGGCTTAATATCCATCTTCTCCAAACCCATATCTTTCTCCTTGAAGAGCAGTGTAATATCACTGAAAGGCTTGATGTCAATATCATTTTCCTCGCCTGCAACATCTGCTGCAAGTTTCTTGCTATTTTCAATGGTGCTTGTTACCTTCGTTGATGTTGCCATGTCACTATGGTTGTCCTCTTTGCAGCAATCTGCTTCTTCCAGCTTCTCTTTTAAACTCTCCAGCTGCAACACGACACCATCAGAAACTGCAAAAGAAATAATATATTTTGCTTCCCATTTAGCTTTTTTCTTGCAACTTTGAAATGGAAAAGAAAAGTTCTCATTTCTGCAACTTCGCTAAAATTAAAACTATATTTTTCTTTCCTTTCTGCTCACCCTCCAAATAAAATTCCAAACCTTCTCTTCAAAACAGAGAGGAAAAAGAAAAATATTCAGGACAGGGGATCCTAACAACAGCCATGGGTTTGACCCCTTGTGATTTCAAGAAATAATTTTGACTTTGGATAAATGAAGCTTAGGACTTAAATCATAACTAGTTTCTTATGGACAACTTCAGCCAGTCAGGAATTTTTTATCATGACAGGTAAGTCTTCAGCCACTGACGGGTTCGTGTAATAGCATAGGGTAGGAATGGTACTCATATTCATGGATGATTCGAACAGCTTACCTTGCAGTCCATTGCACTGTCCATTCTGCAGTTCTTAAATAACCCCCCAAGAAAAAACAAAATAAAAAAGGAAGAAAACCAAATTCCCAAGGTTCTTTCTATTTCTAAAAACCAGACGTAAACCTTTCTTTTCTAGTCAAACAAAATGATTTTAATTCATGTCGTTCTAAAATTGATAAGTATGAAAGATGTATTCAATGGGAACAACATAGAGAAATTCTTAAAAAATCACTGGTTCATCCATTGGTCATAGTTTCCAACCTCGGCACGGATATTTTTGTTTTCCTGCTGCAATCTCTCAAAATCAGATTTTAAAGCATCATAACTAGCTTTGAGAACGCTGTAATCTCTCTCAAGCTGCTTGGTCTTCCATCTCGCCCTTCTGTTCTGGAACCAAATAGCTACTTGACGGGGTTGAAGTCCAAGCTCTTGAGCCAACTGTATCTTTTTCTCTGGTTCCAGCTTGGTCTCGATTTCGAAACTCCTCTCTAAAGACCTCACCTGTTCTACTGTAAGTCTTCTCTTTTTAGACTCGGGTTGGTAGTTCATAAAGTCATCCACTGCATCCTCATCAATCTGCTCTTCAGGATTTCCTGTAAATAATCGCAATTTTAAAAAACATATCAGTTATTGCACCTAGAGAAGGAAGGTGCATTCTAAGGTCCCCTGTAGGTTGGGGATGGGAATTGTCTGTGTGCTCGTGTATGTAATGGTGGATAGAGTACATTGAATATGAAAATTAACACAGACCCATTTAAACTGAGGTCTGATATGCACCTTGAGGTTGCTAAGCACAAGGATGCATATTACAAATAGAAGGCATGTCAAGTATAGGTACTTGAAATACTTAGCATCTGTGAAGTGCAAATCAGACCTAGGCTGAGATAATTCTGTGCTATCTTTTATAGTTATTGCTGTTTAGAAATAGAGATATGTTGAGACAGACCTGAATTAGCCATAGGTGATAAATTGTAAGTATGATCGTTTAGATTCATCCCCGGATTGCTTCTCAAATTATCTGCAACAAAATGAAATCAATGAACCCAACTCAAATCCTTAAGCATATAAAGGCACCCAGTGTCATACAGCCACCAAGCTGAAGTCCATATCCAGAGCTTCCTATCCTCGTGCCCTTAACTAGAGCCATGTACACACTTTCATACAATTGATCAAACTTAAATCCATAACCATGGTTATAAAACTACTTCCATATAGGCATTCCCCTTTGTGAAATACTAATCCACATAAGTAGAAACTGCCATATATTGATCAAACAGCCACTCCCATGAAAATCCAAAACCACGGCTGCCATATATCCATCACCACAACCCCAGCTAAATCAAAGTATAACCACTGTCATGCAGCCATTCTGACTCAAATCCATTGCCATCCAATGTCTTCAGTTTTACAGTCATAACCCAACTGTCTCAACTATAACCAGCATCCAACTGATGTTCTGTTTCTATTGTTGGGGGGTCTGTTATTTAATCAACACTCAATAACCACCATCACAGTCCTCTTCAGCATCATGGCTACCTGATTGTTGCTGCGTTAAGAGATTCGTTTCCATTGTTGCCCTCAATTCTAATTAGCTCATAGCCATATCCCTTAATAGCAGGAACAACAAGACTGCTGCCTCAAAGTCTACAAGAAGGATGCCCGGCTCCTACAAACTGTAAGAATGGCCACCATTAGGACCATGACTCATTACAATTTGCTGTTGGCATGATCATGTATAAAAAAACTTGATTTATAATAACAAAATCTTCTTCACACATGATCCGCCAATCCAGCCAAGGCCAAGTCAAATCTCAAAGGACGTTAAAAAGATAAACATTAAAATATCAAGATTCTAAGAGCTTCGGCCTCTTGAGCCTCGGTTACTCTTAATTCCCAGACCATATCCACAGCATAAAATACCCGGCATGAGCAGAATAAGATATATACTGAAACAAAAATACACTAACTAGCAACAGCAGAGGCTTCATATGAGTAAAGGTAATCTATCATATTCGAATACAGAACATAGGAATAGATCACAGCAGCAGCAGAAAGCAAATGCTTTCAGTATTAGATATGATTCCCACAAATATATATCAGACCTGGTTGAAATATATATATGTATGATCCATAAGAATCACTGTGGCGAACATCAGATATCCATGTTACACTGTACAGAAAACAACTGTAACCAGTACAAATACCACCATTAAAAAAATCTGAGGATTCTAGGAAGCTTAATTGAGAGGATTTAAAGAAACGAAGGAGGAGAAGGATGGACCATCAAAATAGCAATATCAAAAACTCAACAGTACTGGCAATGGCATCATTGCCATCGTCAGCAGCAGTACCCAGTAGCCTCTAGGAGACACAATAACTGTTGCGGTAGCTGGAACGCCTAGAGGCCAATAGGTTGATAGGGGCCAATGGGTTGATTGATTGGCTGTCTAATTAGTGTTCTGTATATGATCTGTATGTGCAACAAAGGTAGAACCCATATACAAGTACAGTGCCCCCCCATTCGACAAGTAGATAGAGTTGATTGACTCCTTACTCTTTGTCAATATCCCAGTGGCTGTGAGAATTAAAAGAGAAGGAAAGAATGATTTTGTAAGAATGCAAACTTAACCAATTAAAACTTGAGTAATTATCTTGTGACGCTTGTTGTCCCTGGAGGCAAGCCACCTCATTAATTTCTCATAAGGCCACAGTCACATTACTATGCGATGAAGTTTATTACTGGCTTTTTGCCCTTTTTCTATTCTTTAGCAAGTTAATCTTTTGGTTTAGGATTCATATGTGTAGGACCTTCCATCTTTACCAATCATAGCAAGAAAACTCTGGAACTTTCAAGGTAGTTGGACCAGTGTTTCTAATGTTTTGTCTTTTGCTGAGGCTAAGCTGCAGGTTGCAAGGAAGACGGTTGTTGTATATATTGAATTCATTCAACTTCCAGAAAGTGTATTGGATGATATTGTCATCTATTCGAACAATTGACATAATTAAATTGTATCCACTCGGGAAGGCTGTATAGATATTAGTTTTTGTATGTATTTAAGCAAGGTTAATAACAATCTTGTTATAATAAATTTGGTATTAATATATTAATTGATTTAGATGTTATAGTATATGGATGGTAGAGTAAATGGTGACTAGGTGTTTTATTAAGATATTTTATGGTGTAAGGATTATTGGTTCGTGGGTAAAACATTAGTTATATTAAGGGCTGGTGTGGTCTAAGACAACTGTGATCTCTTGATGATTTTGACAGTTTAAATGCCATTAAGATATAGCTGCTCAAGTCACAAATTAAAGATGTCATTCATCTCGAGACTCATATAATCTAATAAACAAAAAAAATATTGCAGTAAAATTACATCAGCTTATTCATATTACA
The DNA here is from genome assembly GCA_000404065.3 of Pinus taeda. NCBI lineage: Eukaryota > Viridiplantae > Streptophyta > Pinopsida > Pinales > Pinaceae > Pinus > Pinus taeda. The sequence goes on along the minus strand of APFE030286261.1, from coordinate 148,572 downwards.
TAAATTAGTGAAAAAAATTATTATATTGTAATATTGATTTTATAAATAGTGAAGGGATATTTAAAATGTTTTTTAAAAACAATATTTTTAAATTATGTTATTGGTAAATAAGCTAAATCAATTCGCCCAACATTATGATAATGCAATATTGTATGTACTTAAGGGATAGTTGTAATAATGCAATATTGTATGTAGTTAAGGGATAGTTGTATTATTTTAAAAACGGAACTTTTTGAGTCTTGTTACAGGTGAATATGTTGATTCTATATATACTTAAGGGATAATAATTATATATTTTTTACACTTTTTTAAAAAAGGAACTTTTTAAATCATGTTAGTGGTGAATAAGTTAGATTTAGCTTATGCAATTTTTATTTTTTTGGGGTAAGAATACACTATTTTTTTAGATTTTGATTTTTACTTTTGATGTTAGTGTATTTGTATTTGTTTTTGTTTATATATATGTATATAGTTTAGTGTATAGATGAAATGGCTTTTTTCAAGGCAGTTTTCTAGTTAAACCAAAATTTGGTAGAGATTTTTAACAACTTGAGTTTAAATTGTTTATCTATAGAATTTGAGTGCCCCAAAGGATTTTCAAGGCGTTTAATTCATTTATGCATTCAAAAATGTATTTTAAACAACAACAAAAAATAAGAATCTTGCTTCAGATTGTATCGCCTAATTCTTGTGAAAAAATCATTTCGTCTATAATTAGATTATATATTATATATATATATATTTATATATATATATATATATATATATAAAGTGAACTATGCACAATTTTCAAGATGTTGAATCTATATGTGCAATCAAAAAACCAATTTAAACAACACAAACGAACATTTCATCTTAAACAACACAAATCAACATTTGACTACAAAATTTTCTATCCATTCTGGCAAAAATCCATAGAAAACTCCAAAAAGTGGTACTTAAGACAATATTAAATACATATAATTATTAAGTATTAAAATAATGGTTTGTTATGTTGATAAGTATGTCTATTTTGGAATAGGACTTTGGAAATTTTAATTTAATTATCAATATTTATTAAGTGGATGGTAAAGATTTAACCCTAGAATATTTTATAATATTCTTAGTATTATATACAAATCAAAGACTTAGATATAGTTTCAAAGTAGTTGTCTTTTTTTTTCTTTTAAGTAAATTAATTCATTAAAAAAATATCACATGAAATGAGTCAGGGTTTTTCAAGCATGTGGTATTAAAGAGCCATGGTATTAGCACATGATATTGTAACAAAGCATATTTAAATATTAAGAATTTCCATGATAAAGTGGGGGTGAATGTCTATAGTTAAGATTTGTACATGATCTTTTATATATATGTTTAACTTATATATTAATTTTTTTCATTAATAATTATTATTTTAATAAAATTATAATTTAGTTAATTTTTATTGTTATTTTTAATTTTAACAAATTAATTGTTAAAATAAAATAAATTAAATGTAAAATAAAATAAGTATTTTAATACTTATTATAAATTAATGTTAATAGCATTTATCAATAATTTAATCTACATAATTATATTATTATAATATTTTATTTTTTAATATTATTAAAAATCAAATTATAAAATATATCAATACCATAATAATTTATATCAATATAATAATAATTATAATTAAATATTCCATAAATAATTATAAATTAAATGGAGTTTACAAAACATGATAGTGTTAGTTTCATCATTTAACTCTAAACACTAAAATTTGACTGCCTGTTTTAACCAAAAACTCAAATGGAGGTTCAGAGATGTTTCAATTTATTTTCTATTTTTAAATAAAGAGATGATTTTTTTAATCGATGGAAGCATGAAGATTAACACTTATGTCATTACAATAAATGCACTTTATCACCTAGGCCGTGAAAGTCAACTAAACTTATTATAATTCTATTGTTTTAAGTTATTTATAAAGTGAAATGATTTTTTAAATTTTGGGAGAATGAATATTAACTTTTATGGTATGAGTAGTTTAAATATTAAATATTTTATTTTTTAATTTTTAATAATATAAATTTAGTTTAAATTGTTGTGTGTTATTTAAAATGTGTTTTAATGTGTAAATATATATATATATATTGAAAATATTTGAATTTTATAAATTATATAATTAATATTTATGATTTTGAGTAATTTATGTGGAATTTTGAATAAAATTGAACCAAAAAATTTTCAAGACCTAAAATGTCTAGATTAAATTTTTATGATGATGATGATGATGATGGTTAACGTCCACTGAGACCAAATTGGTTTATCGGACCTACAATTTTCTTAATTTTTACTTGTCTGGCTCCTCGTCTTTCTTGGCGATATTGGTGTTGTAGCTTTCTTTCTTTTCTCTACGGTCTTCCAACTTCCTTTGTCTTGCATCTCTTTCATCTCTTCTGGTTCTTGAGACAATGGTGTCTTAGCTTCGCGATCTATTGTGTTCGTTCTTTTGAAAATAGTCGGAGAAGAAGTTTGGGTTTAGGAGATCTGCTTTGCTGTTAAATGAAGATTTATTTTCTGTTGTATTCAAATCCTCATAACTGTTGATTTGTTGGGGCGAGCTTTCTCCTTGCTTGCTTTGAGAGTTGTTTCCTTCTTCCTTGATTTCTTGTGACTCAGAGTTTTCTCTAGAATATTCTTCTTTGATGACAGTGTAGTGCCTGAATCAACTTTAACACATGAGATGTTGAACTCAATTAAACTACATTTGATCATGACTCTATCATTGCTAAACATGTCTCTCGGTATTGAACCTACATTACTAAAAATAATAATAACATAATTTTAAAGGTATGGTCAAGATAAACACCAAATTGGTGTATGTTGCTCACTCTTCAAGTCTTATCACAAGAGACCAAACATGTCCCTTGGTATTGAACCTACTTTACTAATAATAATAACAACATAATTTTAAGGGCATGGTCAAAATAAACACCAAATTAGTGTATAAGACTCCCTTGTTTGTGGAACAAAAGATCCACCTCTGAACAATGATTTGACTACTAAAATTTAAAAATATATACATATTCCTATCACTTTTCAATTTCTACACATAATTTATTTAAAAAATTACATACTTTTAATCATTAATTAATCTCTCATCTCAATTATATAAAAACATTTATTTTTTCAAGTTAAAATATATGATATATAATATATATATATATATTATAATTTATAAAAAACCATTATTAATATTCAAAATACCAATCTGATACATAAATACAAATACCGCTTAAAAGTATAAAGAATATTTTTCCTACATTTGGTTTGTTTGAATATGGTCTCGAAATAAGTTGAAGTGTTTATTTTTATAATTTCAAATTTAAATATGTGAGACATGATCCTCATGCTTATGCAATCGATTAAGACTCCTTATGTATGAAGTTGTATTTTTGTGATAAAACCGTGATTCATAAAACTGCAGCGTTGTTGTTGTTGATGGTGTAATAAAAATTATAAATATGGTTAATGGTGGATTTAAGTATCTCGTTTCATAATTGTATTAGGGTGATAAAACATGTTTTTACAATTGTCACATTTATGGTGAAGTAAAAGTCATAAACATTGGATATTAAAATGGCTACTACGTTATTTTATAATAATAGATTAGTGAGTAGTATATTAAAGTTAGAATTTTTTTATGGAGTGATTTAAAACACATGGGAAGATTTCAGGTTAAAGATTTTATGAGAGGAGATAATAGCAGTTAGAAACTTTGATGACAGAGGTATCATTTTGATTCACATTGGATGTTTGTTTGTTTTTGGAAATTGTTGGAGCAACAACACTAGAGAGAAGTGTTGGATGCAGAACATTCCAAAGATTCAGGATTGGGATCGAGTTGAATTCATTTCTTGTTGGGAGGGAGTGTTGAGAATAGCAACAAGAAATGCTAAAAATAGCATTCAGAATATTCCAATTTTAATTTGTCCTTGAATTAAAATTCGAATTTAGTCTCCCCAGCTGCTTGAAAAATAATTAATTAATTCATCTTGGATTAATTAGTTGGAGAATTCAAGCGAAAAGTCTTTGTGAAGTCATGCAACAGTTATCCCTTAAATTAAGGAGATTATCCCTTAACTAAGGAGACAAGGATGAGTTGTATTTGAGTTGTAATTAGTTAGCTCAGTTAACTGAGTTATGTCTAGTTAAATTAGTTCCAAACAGTTTGAGGAACTAATTGTGAGTTCAACTAGTTAATGCATGCGTGCATGCAACTAGTGTACTCCAGATAACTAAGGATTCTCTTATAAATAACTCATGCATGTCAGTTCAAACAAAGACTTAGTTGAGATTAAAGATATGGACGTTGTACTATCAGTTGGAGGAATTTTCCTATAAAGGAAACTCATCCATGCAGAAGGAAGAAGGTTCCCTGAGGATTGTGCAGTTCTGACAGGGTGTAGGATCAATGTGAGAGATCAATCTTCCACTTGGTAACAGGAGGATCACCTAAGAGAAACTGCGCAAGGAAATAGAAGGCTTGGAGGGCAGAAGGAAAAGGTTTGTGAGAAGCCTTGTTTTCCTGTGAGAATCCAGGAGGATTGTACTGAGAGCTGGCTAGCTATGAGAGCTAAGGCTTTGTATAATTTTGATGTATTTCCACCTTATATGATAATACAGATAGTAGGGTTTTTAGTTGAGGCTTTCCCCTAAGTATTTTTTGTGTTTCATGTGTATTGATTCTTCTTCTTATGGTTATATGTGTTTAGCTCTGATTCAGCCAGATATTTAAGCGTCCGCAAGTTTGATAGTAGAAGTAGATTATAGTATTTTTCTTTGGTATATTGCATTATCGAGTTAATCTACAGTGAGTTTTTCTACATAGATCTCAAAGGTAGATTTGTAGATAATTGGCAAGAAATTTTACATGGTACCAGAGCAAGCTGATCTATAGAGAAATTTCTACATGGTATCAGAGCCAAGTTGATCAAAGCGGAGAACAGTGTACAAAGAAGGAAGAAGGAAGAAGTTTGAAGTTCTTGATTGCAGGTACAAAATCGATTTCTTATCACATCTCAAAGTTCACCAATGGCGTTAAATGGCTTGAGACTCGAGTATGCCCTGGATGGCAACTCGAATTACATAGCATGGAAGGATCGCATGGAAGCAGTATTAGAAGACAATGGTTTGAAGGACTTCATTGATCAAGAAGTCCCCAAGCCAACACCAGCTAACGCCCAAGAATTGGAAAAATGGAAGAAATGTGTGGCGAGAGCAAGGACGATTCTTCTGGAGGGAGTTCGAGACCATATTGTCTCGAGTCTCCATGGGTAGGAGACTCTGTTTTCGATTTGGAAGACATTGAAGGACCTATATAAGAACAGCAACGACCAAAGGAAGATGACACTCAAGGACAAGCTTTGGAAAATCAAGTGTGAAAAGGGCGACACTATTTCTACATATCTGAATAAGCTCACCACCTGCAGAGATGAGCTTGGAAGTGTAGGAATAACGATAGTTGATGATGATATGGTGAGTCTTGCTCTCCTCAGTCTTCCAAAGAGCTAGCATAGTTACTAGGACTCTGTGAATGGAAGGGAGAAACTTCCAGATTGGGAACGACTATGGTCAGATCTCATGCAGGAGGAGATCAAGAAGTGCACACGAGATGGTTCTTCATCCAAGGAGGATGAAGAAAATCTGGCCTTAGCGAGTAAGGCAAGGAAAGGGCAGGAGAAGGATTCTCATCCCAAATTGAATTCTTCTCATGGAGGGAAGAAGCGTGACAAATCTAAAGTGAGATACTTTGATTGTCACGAGATGGATTATTATGCGACAAATTTCCCATCGAATAAGTCCAAGAAGGGATCCTTGGAAGGATCTGAAGGTGAGGCATTGGCCTCTCAATTTGAAATGGAATTCGTCCTCATCGCATACATGGTGTCTTCGATGATGGTTTGTGGTTGGTTTCTTGCTAGTGGAGCCTCATTCTACATAACCGGCGATAAAATTTTATTCAATACCTTGGAGGAGAAAGACCTCAAGATACTCATAGAGATGGGTGATGATGAAAGGTATAGTGTTTCAGTAGTGGGCACGGTTACTTTTCAGAGGGAGCATGGAGCTTCTATCACCTTGACAGATGTGAAGTATGTGTCTGCACTAAAGAAGAATTTGGTATCGATCGCAATGTTGGAGGACAAAGGCTATGATGTTGTCTTCAGTAAGGGAAAGGTTTTCCTTAGACACATCACCACGGGAAAGATGAAACAGATTGGTGAGCTAGCTAAGAACCTGTATGCACTTGAGGTACAAGATGCATGCAAAGCCTTGAGGAGCAAGGCAAAGGTTAGATACTTGGTGGTTGAGAGGGAGAGTAAATTACCTCTCAACATGCAGTCCCAGAATAAGTCTTAGACAATTGTGGAGGAGCCACAATTGGAGATGCTGATAGGAGACCGAATGGAGGCATCCACTCATGCAGAGACCTCTAGTAGGGGGAAATTTCGAGCCAAGTAGGCAAAGGGATCACATGCAACCATACCTCTAGGTGTGAGGTGGGTTGATGTGAAGGGATAGTCCCAAGAAGGCTGAAATTGGGCAAGGTTCATTGAGAGGTTTTATCTCATGGATCGTACCTTACTACGGGAGCCCAAAGTACAGATTAGCAGGAGGAATCAGTGGGATTGATGCAGTCAGAGATCAAAGTGACAGAGGCTAGAGTAGTCAGATACTGAAGAGCACAAGGAAGAATTGACAACAGTGCAGAAAGACTGAGTCAACAGAAGCGCAGAGTTTTCAGTTGACAAAGGCAATAGCAGTCAGAAACTTTGATGACAAAGGCATCATTCTGATTCAGGTTGGATGTTTTTTTGTTTCTGGAGATTGTTGGAACAATAACACTATAGAGAAGTGTTGCATGCAAAACATTCCAAAGGTTTAGGATTGGGATCGAGTTGAATTCCTTTCTTGTTGAGAGGGAGTGTTGAGAATAGCAACAAGAAATGCTAAAAATAGCATTCAAAATATTCCAATTTTAATTTGTCCTTGAATTAAAATTGAGAATTATAATTCAAATTTAGCATCACCAGCTTCTTAAAAAATAATTAATTAATTCATCTTGGATTAATTAGTTGGAGAAATTCAAGCTAGAAGTCTTTGTGAAGTCATGCAACAGTTATCCCTTAAATTAAGGAGATTATCCCTTAGTTAAGGAGATAAGGATGAGTTGTATTTGAGTTGTAATTAGTTAGCTCAGTTAACTGAGTTATGTCCTGTTAAATTAGTTCCAAACAGTTTGAGGAACTAATTGTGAGTTCAGTCAGTTAATGCATGCATGCATACAACTAGTGTACTCCAGATAACTAAGGATTCTCTCATAAATAACTCATGCATGTCAGTTCAAACAAAGACCTAGATGAGATTAAAGACAGGGACATTGTACTATTAGTTGGAGGAATTTTCCTATAAAGGAAACTCATCCATGCAGAAGGAACAAGGTTCCTTGAGGATTGCGCAGTTCTGACAAGGTGTAGGATCAGTGTGAGAGATTAGTGTTCCACTTGGTAATAGGGGGATCACCCAGGAGAAACTGCGCAAGGAAATAGGAGGCTTGGAGGGCAAAGGAGAAGGTTTGTGAGAAGCCTTGTTTGCTTGTGAGCATCCAGGAGGATTGTACTGAGAGTTGGCTAGCTGTGAGAGCTAAGGCTTTGTATAATTCTGATGTATTTCCACCTTGTATGATAATACAGATAGTGGGGTTTTTAGCTGAGGCTTTCCCTGATTATTTTCTGTGTTTCATGTGTATTGATTCTTCTTCTTATGGTTATATGTGTTTAGCTCTGATTCAACTCGATCTTTAAGCTTCTGCAAGTTTGATAGTAGAAGTAGATTATAGTATTTTGCTTTGGTATATTGCATTATCGAGTTAATCTACAGTCAGTTTTTCTACATAGATCTCAGAGGTAGATTTGTAGATAATTTGCATGAAATTCTACATGGTATAGGAGCTAGCTAATCTATAGAGAAATTTCTACATGGTATCAGAGCCAAGTTGATTAAAGCGGAGAACAATATACAAAGAAGGGAGAAGTTCGAAGTTTGAAGTTCTTGATTGCAAGTACAAAATTGATTTCTTATCACATCTCAAAGTTCACCAATGGCGTTCAATGGCTTGAGACTCGAATATGCCCTAGATGGAAGCTCGAATTACATTGCATGGAAGGATCGTATGGAAGCGGTATTAGAAGACAATGGTTTGAAGGACTTCATTGATCAAGAAGTCTCCAAGCCAACAGCAGCTAATACCCAAGAATTGGTAGAATGGAAGAAATGTGTGGCGAGAGCGAGGACGATTCTTCTAGAAGGAGTTCAAGACCATGTTGTCTCAAGTCTCCATGGGAAGGAGACTCCGTTTTCAATGTGGAAGACATTGAATGATCTATATTAGAACAACAGTGGCGAGAGGAAGTTGGCGCTCAAGGACAAGCTTCAGAAAATCAAGTGTGAAAAGGGCAACACTATTTCTACATATCTGAACAAGTTCACCACCTGCATAGATGAGCTTGGAAGTGTAGGAATAACGAAAGCCGATGATGATATGGTGAGTCTTGCTCTCCTAGATCTTCCAAAGAGCTGGCATAGCTACCAGGACTCTGTGAATGGAAGGGAGAAACTATCGGATTGGTAACGACTGTGGTCAGATCTCATGCAGGAGGAGATCAGGAGGAGCACACAAGATGGTTCTTCATCCAGGGAGGATGAAGAAAATTTGGCCTTAGCGAGTAAGGCAAGGAAAGGGAAGGAGAAGGATTCTCATCCCAAATTGAATTCTTCTCATGGAGGGAAGAAGGGTGACAAATCTAAAGTGAGATGCTTTAATTGTCACGAGATGGATCATTATGCGACAAATTGCCATCGAAGAAGTCCAAGAAGGGATCCTTGGAAGGATTTGAAGGTGAGGCATTAGCCTCTCAGTTCGAAATGGACTTCACCCTCATCGCATGCATGGGGTCTTTGATGATGGGTTGTGGTTGGTTTCTTGACAGTGGAGCCTCATTCCACATAATCGGATATAAAATTTTATTCAGTACCTTGGAGGAGAAAGACCTCAAGATACTCATAGAGATGGGTGTTGATGAATGGTATAGTGTTTTAGGAGTGGGCACAGTTACTTTTCAGAGGGAGCATGGAGCTTCTATCACCTTGACAGATGTGAAGTATGTGCCTAGACTGAAGAAGAATTTGGTATCAATCGCGATGTTGGAGGACAAAGTCTACAATGTTGTCTTCAGTAAGGGAGAGGTTTTCCTTAGACACATCACCACGGGAAAGATGAAACAGATTAGTGTGCTAGCCAAGAACCTGTATGCACTTGAGGTACAAGATGCATGCAAAGCCTTGAGAAGCAAGGCAAAGGTTAGATACTCGGTGGTTGAGAGGGAGAGTAAATTACCTCTCAACATGCAGTCCCAGAGGAAGTCTCAAACAATTGTGGATGAGCCACAATTGGAGATGTTAAGAGGAGACCGAGTGGAAGAATCCACTCATGCAGAAGCCTCCAGTAGGGGGAAATTTCGAGCCAATTGGGCAGAGAGATCACATGCAACCATACCTTCAGGTGTGAGGTGGGACGATGTGAAGTGATAGTCCCAAGAAAGCTTAAATTGAGCAAGGTTCATTGAGAGGTTTTATCTCATGGATCGTACATTGCTACGGGATCCCAAAGTACAGAGTAGTGGGAGGAATCAATGGGATTGATGCAATTAGAGATCAAAGTGACAGAGGCTAGAGTAGTCAGATATTGAAGAGAGAAGGGAAGGATTGACAACAGTACAAAAAGGTTGAGTCAACAGAAGCACAAAGTTTTCATTTGACTAAGGCAATAGCAGTCAGAAACTTTGATGACAAAGGCATCATTTTGATTCAGGTTGGATGTTTTTTTGGTTTCTGGAGATTGCTGGAGCAACAACACTAGAGAAAAGTGTTGCATATAGAATATTCCAAAGGTTCAAGATCGGGATCGAGTTGAGTTCCTTTCTTGTTGAGAGGGAGTGTTGAGAATAGCAACAAGAAATTCTAAAAATAGCATTTAAAATATTCCAATTTTAATTTGTCATTGAATTAAAATTGAGAATTTAAAATTTGAATTTTGTCTCACCAGCTGCTTGAAAAATAATTAATTAATTCATATTGGATTAATTAGTTGGAGAAATTCAAGCTAGAATTCTTTGTGAATTCATGCAACAGTTATCCCTTAAATTAACGAGATTATCCCTTAGTTAAGGAGATAAGGATGAGTTTTATTTGAATTGCAATTACTTAGCTCAGTTAACTGAGTTATGTCCAGTTAAATTAGTTCCAAACAGTTTGAGGAACTAATTGCGAGTTTAGTCAGTTAATGCATGCATGCATGCAACTAGTGTACTCCAGATAACTAAGGATTCTCTCATAAATAAGTCATGTATGTTAGTTCAGATAAAGACCTAGTTGAGATTAAAGACAGGGACATTGTACTATCAGTTGGGGGAATTTTCCTATAAAGGAAACGCATCCATGCAGAAGGAAGAAGGTTCCTTGAGGATTGCGCAGTTCTGACAGGGTGTAGGATCAGTGTGAGAGATCAGTCTTCCACTTGGTAACAGGAAGATCACCCAGGAAAAACTGTGCAAGGAAATAGGAGGCTTGGAGGGCAGAGGAGAAGGTTTGTGAGAAGCCTTGTTTGCTTGTGAGCATCTAGGAGGGATTCTATTGAGAGCTAGCTCGCTGTGAGAGCTAAGGCTTTGTATAATTCTGATGTATTTCCACCTTGTATGATAATACAGATAGTATGGTTTTTAGTTGAGGCTTTCCCTTGAGTATTTTCTATGTTTCATGTGTATTTATTCTTCTTCTTATGGTTATATATGTTTAGCTCTGATTCAACTCGATCTTTAAGCTTCCGCAAGTTTGATAGTAGAAGTAGATTATGATATTTTTCTTTGGTATATTGCATTATCGAATTAATCTACAGTTAGTTTTTCTACATAGATTTCAGAGATAGATTTCTAGAGAATTTGCGGGAAATTCTATACATTTCTTATATATTTTAATATTGAATATATTCAGGATATAGAATAAAAAGAATCCATTCTTGGAAACTTATTTAAGAGAATGGGTCCTAAGTTATTCATCTTTTTTAGGTCTAATGGTATTTATCTCTTTTGAATTAATTAAATTTGAAAAAAGAAATCATGTAAATTTGTGTATGGATTAAAAATTTTAGTTATTTATTTCATATATATATATATATCGACTTTGAAATATAAGAATGAATTTTATACAAAGTTACAATTAAATAATAAACTAATTTAATATTATACATTAAATATGTTTTTGTAATTATTATTTTTTAAAGGAAATAAATTTTGAAACAAGATCTTATTTAATTTTATTGGATTATTGGATTACATATTATAATATGATAATAGATTGATTCAGTTAAGGGGGAACTCAAGAAAGACTCAAGAAGGATTCTTTCATAATGGATGTTTTTGGAAATTTTGCATAATAATAATAAACAATGTAGGAAAAATTATAATTATACATCTTATGTTAGGGTACATGTGTAAATGGACATATCACTCCCCTTTTGGAATGTATATTTTCATGATAATAGAAATTGGAATGAGTCCAAATTATAGCTTATGAACAAATCCATTATAGATGTAGGCAATGTCAAGTCCGTTGTTAGTTAACATGAGATTGTCCAATAAACCACCCATAACTAAGGAAGACAATTAAATAGATTCAAAAGGCTTCACTAAAATAACTAGAAATCTAAACAAACGAATAAGAGATGGAAAAAAAAAAAAAAAAAAAAAAAAAAAAAAAAAAAAAAAAAAAAAAAAAAAAAAAAAAAAAAAAAATAGACAAGGATAAATTGATAAGAGAAATAGATGTAAAAGCTTAAACTCTTTAAAATGAAAAATTCCTCAAGAACCAAATATGTATTTAGTGCCAAAGATGTCGAAATACCATCCTTGAATCCATCACCTTCTGTCGTAGCCCCTACAACACCACCCAAAATTTTTAGCATTTATAACTAAATTTTGGGTCCCCCTATGTTTTTCAAGGTCTTAACTAGGATGCCCCTCCAAAATTAAATCTTGTGGATATGTGTGCAAGCAACGATCCACTAATGGATATCCCTGTTGATTTTAACAGTAAAAACTCTTTGATAACCTATTTATCATCGAGGCTACAAGTCTTGATATGTTTATGTCCTACTTCATCCTCAACATTAGGGTTTACGGCATTTTGCATTCATTCATTTTGCAAAGGATATTTTGGTGTTGCCTCTCCATTAATGTTTATGTAGGTTATAATAATTATCTCCCTAAGAATTTGTCTAAATTATGCTTATGTGTGTATTGTTGTATGTTTGGGGTTTGGACAAAGTTGCAATCGGGCCAAGAGGCTTAATACCACTAGGGGCAGCTCGTAATGGGAGCAAATTATATTATGTCAGCAAGGTTATAAGTTGCATCAAGTTTCATATGTAGTTCAAGCTTGGCATATTGTTGCAAGAATCAACCTAGCTTCATTCACACTTGAGTTTATCGACAAGAATGGGCCTTGCCTTAAGCCTTGAAAAACTTGCATTTTTTTCCTTTGTCGCAAGTTGCAATCGCAACTTATAGTGGTAGTCTTATTGGCCTCTAGAAGTGAGATTTGTGACTTACATTGTAAATCTAATCTTATTAAGTCGCAAGTTGCAAGTATAGTGCTTGGTGACTTCTTGATTTCCCTCTACAAATGTGATTAGGACTAACATTGTCCTCATCGCATGCGAAGAAGCCAATTTGCACTTTAAAATTGTGACTGCGACTACAAGGGTGATTGTGACTAGATATTGCGACTATAACTACAAAGTGCGACTGCCATTAGTAATTGTGACTACGACTACAAAGGATGACTATGACTAGAAAATGTGACTACGACTACAAAAAGTGATTATGTCTACAAAGTGAAACTGCGACTACAAGGAATACGAAACATCATAATGAATATAAAAAGATGCGTGGAAGGTGAAAAGCCACCTCCCCATTTGTATAAATATATTCTCATGCCTCATTTAGAGGGGACTTTTAGCACTTTAGGTTGGTTAGCAATTAGATAAATATTTTGTGCTTAGGGAGATAGAAGCACACTTCTCTTCGTAGATAGTAGGGTGAGATGTGGTAAGACTAAGGTTTTGTCTTGAAGATGGTGTGGGTGGCCTACATTCCACTACTGGATTTTGATGGATCTGTTGGACATGTACTTGAATTTTGTAGCACTATTAATAAGAAGTTATTCACTCTTTACATTGATTCACATGCATCATTATGGTATTTGCAATGGCTATCTGGTACTTTTATTGTGGGTTCATGTGTGCTTACATATTGGGTATATGTTGATGAACTAATTTGTTGCTTATGTCTTATATGTTTGCTTTGAATCTTTGCTTTCTCATTCCACGCTATACTAATAATTTATTGTGAACTAATTTGTAGTAAACATCTAGTACATTCTCATTTGTGTATATCTTAAATGGTTTTAGTTAATTGGCTCCTTCTTGAGATGTACTCCTTTTTATTATGTTGTTATATTATTGTATTATGTTCCACAATTTATCAATCGTGGGTTAATTTCGTCCCTATTTTCAAGCATTTCACTCTTACTTCCACGCCAACCTCTTCATTTGATAGCCAAGATTAAAACTATCATGGTGGCAGTCATGCTCACATACTAGATGGGGGTCCTATCCCAAAAGGTATGAGTTCTAATTGGGACTTCGCACCAAGGAGACCCAATCACTGTTGATGAGATATTTTTCCCCATCAACAGATTTGGCGCAAGAAGGAGGACCAACTAACAAGTTGAGCCCTTAGAGCCCCCATCTAAACATCATATCTTCAAATGGATTTCTCTTTATCCCAAATTTTTTTTCCAAAAGATTAAATATTTTAATTCCCACGGAAATAGTTCATCACTTGTCATAGAATAAGTTTGGTAGCGAAGGTGAAATATATATATTGGAGCATGCGCATCAATTTCTTCATTTTTGTCATTCTAATGAAGTATGTTGTGAAGATGTTGTTTTCATACTTTTCACCTTTATGCTTGCAAGTCGCACTAAATAATGGTGCAAAACCTTACTAGTTACATCTATCCATTATTTCGAGCAATTTTTCAAAGAGCTTCATTGTGCTTTTGGCAGGGATGATTGTCAAAATCTGTTTAAAAAGATCAATGAATTTAGAGTGAAACTAGATTGTTGGAATATTTTTTTGGTAGATTTATTCACCTTTGTTATCAATTCCCTGAGAGAGACGTAGACTAGACTTATTTGAGTGAAAAAAAATGTGATTGGTTTATCTTTCTTTGCAACAATTTGAATCTGAAATAAATGTTGATGATCAATCATCCAATGATCCTGGTAATCCACAAGTCACAAATCATCCAAATCTTTTCCCTAATTTTGTGATGCCAACTTTTGTGATTCCAGGAAATTCTCAAGCCTCAAAGGAGGAATTTATCACATGTGAAATCCCTCATTCTCCTTCAAATTCATACCCAATGAAATTATTTCTTGTGTTGACCATCAAATTTCAGGTAATGAAGAAAGTTTGCATGCAAAGAGGCCAAGTTTTCTTACTTTCGAAGTTCCAATAAATCATGTTGCAATAGGACAACCTACAAATCAAATTGATAAACCATCTCTTCCTAATTATTTGAACATCTTCCAAAGTCTATTCATGAATCTACTCATAATATTCTCATGCCTTCTCTTGGTTACAATGGCCAAGGCCTCGTTTCAAATAATATTTAATGTGTAATCAACTCCATGGAGCATAATATGGATGTTGATTTATTGATGCAAAACTGAAATCTTGAATAAGGTTTGGTTGAAAGTGATGTTTCTGCAAGGGATTCTTTGCATTCTCATTCACCCACGACTCAAGAACCCTTGTATCTTGATCTGCTTGATGAATCTATTACACCAACAGTCGCTTCAAATACTCTTAATTCTCATTATGTTAATTCAGGGAGTAATCAGGTACAAGGTAGTAGTGTCTTACATATAGAGGAAGGAAAGAATGAGAAAACTTCTCATCCTCCTAATTTCCAATCATCAACGAGTCAAGATGATTTCCCCATTTAGGCCATTCACAAAAAGCCTCCAATTAATGGTTCTCTACTCATGGTTAACGAAGAATATCATGTTTTAAGTGACTAGTCTAGTGAAATCAAAACACTTAAACAAAATAGTGGCTTTGGAAACCATCATCCTATTGATAATTTCCTCATTGATATACGTGCAATGTACGTCCACACTGGTTTGTTGATTTGTTGACTTCACAGGAATATTTAGATGTGCAAAATTTAGATCCGGAATCCAATTTGATTGTAGATTAATTTCTTATGGGAATCAACACTTCTTCCTTAACTAAGTATTATTATTGCCCTGACTTGTGTAGAAAATCTACTGTCATTGAAAGCACTTTAAATCTCTCTAATCCTCGTTATGAATACTTGGATCTTGAGAAAACACAAGGAAGTGAGGCTTCATCTCAGGAAGAGGAAAACAATGGAAAAATTGCACAATTTTCTTGTGATTTGCAATCTCTAGCATTGGAAGGAGTTGACTTTTTTGTTCAGGTTGTTCATGATGTCCCTCCAATTCATTCATTTCCATTTATGAGCCAATAAAAATCTTTCGATTTCATAATCTATTTAGTGACATTGAAACATCTTATTAGACCAGTGATCCTAACAGCCACCATCCTATTAATACTGATCTTGTTAATGATGGTTTGCTGCACACAATTGTCGATCTAACCAAACCTTTGAAATATGGTCATTCAACATCTAAAGGTTTAGGGACTTTCCAGGAGAGTGAGACACTTCATCCTTCGCTGATGGTTATTTCAGGGTCTTTCGACCTTGATGAGATCCTTTAACTAGGTCAGATTAGGGTTTCCTCACAAGGTTCTCTTTTCAATACTGTCTTACTGAGTGAAAGCTCATTTTTAAAAGATTATGATTTGAGAGATGTTTCCTGGAGAGAATCTTTCCATATTCTTTTTGTCGCTATGCACTCTTCCTTGTACTTTGATTTATTTGTTGAATCAAGTACACCAGAAATTGTTTTAAATCCTTCAGGTTCTCGCCTCATTGGTGTAGATTGTGATCATGTACAAGTTGTTGTTATCATACATTTAGAAGAGGAAAAGAATAAGAATGTTTCCCACATTTATTATGGTTTGCAATCCATTGAATGAGAGGGACGAAATCACATGACTAATATCTTTCATGAAGCTCATCCAGTTGATTCATCTACATTTTTAAGACTGGAAGAATCTTATGTCTTGGGTAACTAGTATGTTAATACTAGAACATCTGGTCAAACCAATGATATAGTTAATAATGGTTTTGATGTGATGGTGATTGTATGAATTCATTTTTTGATCTTACGAAGCCATTGATATTTGATGATCTACCATTTGAAGGTTCAGAGATTTGTCAGGATAGTGAGGCACTTCAGCACTCACTAATGGTTATATCAGGTCCTCACGTCCTTAACAATATCCATGAACATGATCAGAATAGGGTTTTTTCAGTAGATTCTTCTCATATTAAAGTTACACCATATGAATTCTCATCTTCGAAATATTTTCAGGGTCTTCAAGCTAGTCATTTTGAATATCATGATAGAATTGTTGATTGGTTGGAAGAGTCTTATCATTATTGCATTGATTCTTATGCATCTTTATGAAATTTGCAATGGATATCTGGTACTTTTATTGTGGGTGCATGTGTTCTTGCATATTGGGTATATGTTGATGAACTAATCTGTGGCTTATGTCTTATGTGTTGGATTTAAATCTTTATTTCTCATTCCACGCTATACTAGTAATTATTGTGAACTAGTTTGCAGTAAACTTCTAGTGCATTCTCATTTGTGTATATCTTAAATGGTTTTAGTTGAATGAATCCCTCTTGATATATTCTCCTTTTTATTATGTTGTTATATTCTTGTGTTATGTTCTGCAAGTTATCAATTGTGGGCTAATTCCGTCCCCATTTTCAGGCATTTCGCTCTTGCTTCCACACCAACTTCTCTTTGTTTGATAGCCAAGAATAAAACTATCATCGTGGCAGTCAGGCCCACATACTGGATGGGGATCCTATCCCAAACGGTGTGAGGTCTAATTGGGACTTCACATCCGAGAGACACCTCACTGTTGGCGAGACATTTTTCCCCGTCAACACCTTCCATGGACTAGAAAAATGTAGAAGTATCTAAAGATAAAAGGAAGCATCATAAGGAAGTTGCTTAATGAAGTATTAAAATACAAAATCAAATATCAATATATTATGGAAGAATTACATGGCTCATAAAAAAAGCAATCCCTAATATGTATGGAATTTAAAAATAAAAATGAGGTGGAAGACACAATAATAGAAGAGATTCCTAATGAGTAAATACATTACCCATTACTAACTACAAAATATCAACAATGCATCCTACATAATGATTCAAATAAACATTTGAATTGAACTGCAATTAAAAATAAAAATTGAAATAAAATGATCTCAAGACCATTAGAATCTAGAGGAAATCTTTACAACTCCCAAGACTATAACATGTTACATTTTGAAGGAAAAGTGTTTAGGAAAGAATTTTAGTATTACAAGATTGGATAAAACTATCCAAAGCACCTCTACTAATGGTTGTAGAAGTTACTTATAACTAGAAATTCTAGTTTGGGTGAAGATTTTCCCCTCGCCTTGTTAGTAATTTAGAGCCTCGCAACTGCATTATATGGTCATACACACTAACATAATATATTCATATGCATTGATGCATGATACAACCATGCATAGTGTCACACTCATATAAAGGTAATCAAACTAATAATGTTGAGCTCTATTGGTTCTATTATTCTCCATAATAGCATCAATGTGCATTACATTATGGGGCCCTAGTGCAAATACTACCATACAGAGCCCCCATGTCTACACCACAATATGTAATCCAACGGTGTAAAATAATATTTAAGAGCATTAAGAAGTCTATAATAATTCATTTCCCATACAATATCATTTGTTTCATTGTGCAGCAGTGTTATTTTATTATAAGAACCAATGTGTATGGTATTTAGAAGAGAAATATTGTTTTGTAGATCAAGAGAACCAATTTGTTTAGTAACTACAAAGGAACCCATACCAACCATGGAGACACTAACAGCCATGTGTTTTGGTTAAACAACCTATGGTTCCCTGTACAATATTTTTCATGTATACAATACAACTTCTATATTTTTACAATGTTTTCTAAATTGTCAAATATTAATATGAAAATTAAATCATTTTTAAATAATAATAATTTTGGTATTTTAACTATTTTTTTATTAATCGTTGCATAATCTAGAATTTTAGTATGTAATTAGAAGAAATCTTAGGAAACAAAATATAACATTGATTTTTTTCAATCTCCTATTGTAAATCATGCATATATTTAATCAACAACCTAACATATTAGAAAAATGCTAGAATAGAATAAGAAAATACCTTGTTTTATTTGAGAGTAAGAAACCATGTCATATTCGGAGAATCTGCAGATAGTTCCCTCTCTTCTTTGGCACTATGGGCCGAGCTATCCCCTTCTCTTGGTCAGTGACCTACAGTTGTGTTTTTCCTTTTCTGTTGGTGACTTTCTCTATTCATTCCTCTTGGCTTTGTTATATTGCATGTGTGTTTCTCTTCGTGGAGTTTCCTTGAACTTGTGGCTTGGTGTTGGGAGGAATATTGGTGCTTAAGGAAAATTAGCTTTGTTAATGTTTATGTCTTTCTTTCTCGATCAGCAGTTCTGGCTCCATGTATCACTTGTGGCTTGTTATATTGTAAGTGAGGTGTTTTTAGTGGGCATCTCCATAAGCTTGTGGTCTGGTGTTGGGAAGGATATTGGCGGCTAGGGGGAATTATTTCTATCCTACACTCCTAGCTATCCTAAATCTCATCATGTTCATTTCTTGTTATAGTCAACTCTCGACTCGTAGCTTTAGTAGTAGTTGGTGCCCCCTACTTATAGTGCACCCTCTGGAAAGTCTAGGATGTGGTTTATACTTGTGCATCCAATTGCTTTATCCTTCATGCCACGTTAGTGGGATCGTGTTATAAGGGGGAGCCACTTACTATCAAGATTGGGCCCACTAAGGTCATACCCACATGCACTATCGAGTAGAGAATTTTACCTCCAATACCAAGAGCTCACACCAACCCATATACAAGAAGAACTCGCCTGAGCATAGGGGGAAGATTCTTCCCATAGGACTCCCCTGTCATATACAGAGGTTCTTACTGATGAGGTTGGTTGGATCTGGACTCAAGTCATATGAGGGATTGTTTCAACTAGTACATGCAAACATTGGATCTTTACTGGAAAATGAAGTTTGTATTGAGGCAAACTTTTCTGGACCATCATGAAACTCGCATGGACATCCTTCACTCTCTTGAACACCTACACAAACACTTGAGGGATATAGATCCGAGGACGGAGAAGATTGAGCAACATCTTGGCATTACTCAAGTGGCAAGGAGAACATCAAAGGACTCAAAAGCACCCATCTAAGTTGCAAACACAAAGTTAGACTCCTCAAGTTGAATGTGAAATGATTTTGGTTGTGTATCTTCTATTTTCAGTCACTTTTATACAAGGTCATTCAAGCCAGTGTCTCAGTTTTTGTTTGGTCACTTTTGTTTCTTTCAATTCTTAGTTATCCCTCTACTCAGAGAATTTATTTTTGGATATGGTTTGGTATCCCCTGTGAGAGACTAACTTGACTTTTGTAATCCTCCATATAAATCCTAGCTTTTGCGGTTAATAGAATTCACCCCATTTACAAAACAAAACAAAACAAAAAAACCACCATGTCATATTAATGGAGAATATTTTGATCAAAAATATAATTATTCCAATATTTTGAAACTCTATCATACAAAATGTAATAAGAGATTGACCCCAATGTCATGCTTGCATTAGTTACAAAGATTTGTTGGATATTTTAATTCTCAAACACGTGACTTTTAATGTGCAAACCTGAGAATTAAGTATAATTATGAGTATATTGATATTTACAATGTGATATCACCAACCGTAGAGATTTTGTATGCTTTTACAAATATATAATTGTTGACTTAGATATATTTGATTTGTGGAAATTTATAATTTAATTATTATTGCACCATTACTTCATGAAGAATGTATGTTGTTTTGAAGCCTTCCTTCATGTTAGTTTTTATTAAATATTTTACTCACTCCTCCCCATATATATCCATACATTGTTTACTATCAATTTTATACATTATAACAAAATTTACATATAAATATTTGTTTTGTAAATTATTTACCAAATAAATTAATACCCTTTAATACTCTATTATATACTCACAACTCATATTCAATCCCATTTCAATCAATCAAACGTTCTAATGAATCTACTAGGTACGAGAGAACTTCATAGAAAAAATTAATAAATGACTATATATTGATGATAATAAATATCATAACAAACATGAAACATAAACCAACATGGAAAATGTACATATTTCTCACAAATTTTGGTATGAATCTATTCGTTCCTCTTGTCATGTACTATATTTGAAATGAATTATTTTTCAATGTTTTTTATTTGTTTTTTAAAAACGAAAATTAGTATTTCATGGAAAAATCAATGATTACAAGTTCACAAGGCATAAATAAAATGGTGATATGGTGTTTTGTTAAGGCACTTTATGATGTGAAGGTCACCAATTTGAAGCTCCATGGGCCAAAATCCAGCCATGCAAAGGGTTGGTGCAGCCCAGGCCAAGTGTGATCCCCGCGTAATTTTGATGGCTTAAATGCCTCTAGGTCGTGGCTACTCAAGCCAAATACTAGACATACCAATCATCTCAAAATTCACATAAACTAGCAAAACAAAACAAAACAAAAACAATAATTACACATATCCAAAAAATAAATAATTACATTTATCACTTGGTGTTATTTGCCTCTCTTCTCTTGTTCTTCAATTATTCTTAATTTTTTCACAATCTTCTTATACATTGTTTTAAGCATCCCTATTATATATTACATAAATCATTTCATGTGTCATATTTAATATTTTTACTCTTCTTTAAAACTTAAAAGTTCAAAACATAAAAATTAATTAATATTTTTATGAAATAAATATATTATGTAATAAAAATATTATTTTATTCAATGCCTTGGACTTATATATATATATGTGTGTGTGTGTTTGACATGAATATCTTCTTGATATTTATTTTTTGTTATTATACATTTTTGCTATTGCAAACCTCAAATTCCATTGGCCATTGCTCTACATATATTTGTTCTAGACATGTAATAATATGTTCCTTTAAGTTTATTAGTGATGAAAGTGAGAAGTATATTTATTAGTTTAATTTTTGTAATGAAAATGAAAAGTTGTAAGTTATTATTTCCAAAAATTCCCTTGTATTTTTATAAAATCATTTTCTACGTTTATTAGTTTAGTTTTTGTAAATGAAAGTGAAAAGTATGTTTATTAGTTTAATTTTTGTAATGAAAATGAAAAGTTGTAAGTTATTATTTCCAAAAATTCCCTTGTATTTTTATAAAATTATTTTCTGCTTTCATTAAATTCCGGGACCATTTTACATAAAATAAAGATTAACTCATCATCATTTAAAAAAAAATTAAATCTCTTTTTTTAAGAAAGATAAAGATGTTATGGTTTCTTATTGGTGAGGCCATCACTATCTTTTAACATTTGTGAATATGACTGTTTTAAATATGTTAAATCACAACGCTAAAAAATTGAATATAAAACAATAGCACAGGTATAAAACATGTAAAATCACAATGCTAAATTTTTTAATATAAAACAATATGAAAGGAAATTATCAAGATAATCACTTTTTGATTTACATTCTATTTTTTCTTTTTCTAATATTTTTGAAAAACTTTAACCTCTTTTTCAACTTATAAATTAATGATATTTTCAATTTTTTTATTTACTTAATATTCATTAACCATTATATCATTTATAACCATAAATATATTAGAATACATAACTCTAATATATTTATAACCATAAATATATTAGAATACATAACTCGTATATTTAATTTGCATTGTTTTTTTTCCTGAATTTGCTTACTCTTGCATTGTTTTTTCATAATTTGCTTACTCAATTCATTAGAGTGATAAATATTTCACTTTTTACAATCCATCTTATTTCAATATAAAACATTATAATAAGCTAATAATGATGAAATATTCACTCCACATAATATATATATATATATAGTATGAAAAAAGACTTTAATTGTTGTTTTCTTAGTGTTTTCATTAAAAACTTAAAATAATAATGTATGAATATGTGTGTGTGGAATTAAATAAATAAACATTATAAGGAGAGTAGAAATAGATTAAATAGTTCATAACTACACCTTGCAAGTGAAATACACAAAACGAATCAAAAAAATTAATATCATAATCTATTTTTTTGCAAGGGGAATTGATGCCTTGATATTAGACACATGTTGCAACACACCAACATAGCGAAGATGCACTAAGAAATCAACACTAACAAAATGGATGGGTGCGTCTCCCACAAGTAAATCACTTAGTTATATTTGTAGGATCCTAATTTGGGGTTGAGTTTGGATGCACAAGATATTCCATGTACTCAAACCTATAGCGTCATGATGTCTTATCAGAAGATACCATAAATAGATCATAAATGAAAATGAAGATCCACTATAATTCGCCAATTATGAAGAATGGAAAGATGTGTTGTACCACCACAATGGGCCAAGTGATTGCCCTTGGCAGACCTACAAAGGTCACCACTCTACTAAGGTTAATCACTTGGCCCATTTTGGTTGTCTACCAAATGCAAAGTGATGAATATATATTTCTAGGCATTTATTCACATGTTTGAGTATTGTAAGATGAGTTGTGACCCAATAGTATACCCAAATAAAAAAGTAATTCAGTCCTAGAATTTTGAATTAAAAATGGATCTTTGTCACTTATAATAGTCTTGGGGATACCATGCCCTACCATGATGGCATTCTTTCCTTTAGATTTAGGCAGCCCTATAATAAAATCCATTGAAACTTACTCACAATGTTGCTTGGTATAACTAATGGTTGAAAGAAACTCAGTGTCTTGATTACCTCTCCCTTATTCTATTGGTAAACCTTACATTTAGCCACTAACTTTTGAACATATATTTTAAGACCTAAGAAAAAAATCATTTTTTGATCTTGTGGTAAGTTTTCAATAACTCTGAATGTCCTTCTACAAGAGAAGTGTGCAATTCCAAAAGGACCTTCTATTTGAGTTATGAATTCTTACTTTAGTTGCTTTTTAAGTCCAAGAAAGGTCTCCTTTTTCAATCGATAGTGTTATTTGACCATAATTATTAACAAACTAGTAGTAATAACCCATCAATCCTAAGAACCCTCTAAGATTCTTCAAGCCTTCGAGAATTTGCTAGTCCATAATTACCTTTATTTTGTTAGGGTTCACTTTCACACTGTCGTGAGACACAATATGACTCAATATTCAACTTCTTGAACCTCAAAGGCACACTTGGAAAGCTTTGTTTATAATTGTTTCTCTTCCAATAGTTGTAAGATAGTATCTACATGTTGTATATGCTCTTCTCAATCTTTGTTGTGCATTAGTGTACTATCAAAAAATACTAACACAAATTTCCTAACAAAGGGGTTGAATTCATCAAGCTTTGAAATGTTGAAGAGCATTAGTAGAACCAGATGGCACTACCAAAAACTCATAATGGCCTTCATGTGTTCTAAAGAATAATTTAGGGGTGTCTTCTTGCTTCATTCTAATTTGATGATATCGAAAATAGAGATCTAGCTTATTAAATAAAATTGCTCCTTGCAATTCATCTAATGAATGACAAGAATAGGAAATTCATCTTTGACAGTGATTTTGTTGTGTTGCCTATTATCTATACACATACGTCATGATCCTTCGTTCTTTTGAACCATCACCATTGTTCCAAAGGCAACATTCTGGCTAAGTTGAACAATGCTAGCCTCCGGCATTTCTTGAATCCCTCCAAATACCTTAGAATGATTGTCCATAATTTTTTGGATATCACTTTAGAGGGTTTTTCTTAGAGATGCCTTTAAGTGCAATTTCCTTTCCTTCTAAAATTTCATGAAAAGTTCCTGAAATCGGCACCATCCATTTGGATTGCAATAATGGGACTATCTAATAAGTACTCCCCCATATTTTTTAGCTTAATACTATGGCATTTCCCTAAACAATTTATGGTAGCTCCATCTACAATCATCCCTTGAAACTGGGGAGCTAGAAATACAAAACAATTGAAAAGTTAAGTTACGAGTACTATCAAAATCAATCAACATTGTTACTTTTTTATTTTTCATATATCCTTTTATCTTGAGGGTTTGTGGAGCACTGATGTCAACCTAAGCATGAAAGCATATGGTTTAGAGTAACCTCTTTCAGTTCTAGATCTTGAGATTCTTCTATTTTTTTATTTTCTTCATCTTCAAAATCTATGTAGAATAATTTATTCTCAATGCATTAATGCTCTTTGATGAGTCGTAAAATTATTCAAAATCGTGAAAATGTCACAACATGAAACTTCACTAACAAATTTATATTAAAAATTCCCAAATGATTCATTTAAAACTAATTTTTAAACTAGTCAAAAGCCCTAAATCCCACAAGTACTAAAAAATATAATGACCAAAACCTAAAAACTTTTTTATAAGTAATTCACCATGCCTCGTCAATAACTTGAAAAATGTGTAGTTTGAAACATTTTAGAAGGAAAAAGATCAATAGAAAAAATCCCAACATGACTCGCTTAAAGCTTCCACAAGCTATTTCTTGAAAATTATAACAAACCAACACCTAAAGTATTGACCACAATGGTCCAAATATTTTTCCTCAAACTATCCAAAATTTATTTATCAAAAACGTTGCATGGAAATATTATAGGGCATACTCTTGAGTTATTATGATTGAAGGAGAAAAACCCCATGCTCATAGTCTCTAATACCAAATGTGAGAAAAACCTAAAATATTGACCACATATACCATAATATTTTTCCTCGATCCACCAAAAACTTTTCTATCTAAAACTTCCCATAAAATACTCCAAGATGTATTGACTAAAGGAGCAAAACCCTATGATTATAGTCTTAGAAGCCAAATGTTAGACAACAAACACTAAAATACCTTGAAAATAGAGAGTAACTCCACACCTTAAAAAATATATAAATGAAAAATAAATCTCTTCAAGGGGAAACAACCTCTTCCAATTGAACAAATGTATATATGATGAAATTATTCTAAAACTCATTCTCCGTAGAGTGTGTGTATGTGTGTGTAGGAGACAAAGGGTACAATTACAATTAAAGGATCTAGACAATAACACTAATATAACAATAGGAACATAACTCAATATCAATGGCTTTACAGGAGATTTTGTTAATGTATTAAAACTATATCTCTTTGTAATTAGTTCAATAATGGTTTTTCTTTCCCACTATCATACACAGTGGTGACTTTTTCCATCCAACTGTATATAGAAATTGGAAGAAGTTTGAGGGTTGTATACCACCCATCGAGAACCTCAAAGGTTACACACAAATTTATCCATCTCTTGTAGGTCGCATGTTGCCAAGCATCTCCCTCATTTATACTTTATTCCTAGTTGCATTTCAAGGCTATAAGCACCCTTGATTCATTGCTTCCATTTCTCAAAGGTCATTTGCTTCTTGTTTGGGTGTTGACATGGTTGTTGGAAAATGAAACAAATGAAAATTTGAATATGCGTGTCTTAATCCAAATACATTAGCTATTAGTTTCAATTTTTTCCCATTTCTCAAGAAGCCAAGAGTGAATGGCCCAGGGGAGACATATACATGCTAACTTCACCGAGAAGATGGATACATTCACCTAAGAAGCCAAACGAATTTGTCTAGGTCATGCTAATTTGACCAAGAGTGAGTGGCCCAAGGAAAACTGCAAGATTGGACAAATCTTCTCCAAAAGGATTTGGATAGGTCATGCTAATTTGACGCGAGAGAGAGGTGAAATTCACCTAAGGAGCCATAAAAGACTTTGGCTAGGCAACGTTGATTTGGTCAAGGGTGAATGGTCAAGAGGGAGATCATCTCCTAAGAAGCCATGAAACAATTTTGCTAAATCATTTTGATTTGACTAGAGCAGATTGATACATTTACTTGAGAAGTCATGATGTTCTTTGGTTAGGCCATGTTAATTTGGCCAGTGGTAAATGGCCCAAGATACTCACATTGCCTACTCCAGGATGGAGTGATCTATAGAAATGCATGTGAAAAGACATTTCATCAACATTGCAAGCTAATGAACTTTTCTTATGGAGGAGAAATTTCAACTAGTGGTATATCTATTGTAGCCATGAAGAATACCCCCTCATTGAGAGTAGCATCGAGAGGTATTCATGCATGCCAAAGATGTCTCCAATTTTTGTCTACAAACCCGACAAAAGAACAAAATTAAAAAACAACCAAAAAAAATGGGCATCAATTCAGCCTAGAAAGACAAGCCAAACCCATCAAAATTGAAAGGGCATGTCCCTTGGGTTAATCACACCCATTCAACTAGTATATATAGATGATGTGACACTCCATTTTCTTACTAACAAAGGACAAGCCTTCTTGAATAAGAAAAGATAGGGAGTTGCAACTATAATGTGAAAGGACATTACATCAACATTGCAAGCTAATGAACTTTTCTTGTGGAGGACGAATTTTAACTAAAGGGATATCTATTATAGCCATGAAGAATACCCCCCTCACTAAGAGAGTGTTGATTTTTGTGTAACATCGAGACGTATTCCCGCATGCCAAAGATGTCTCCAATTTGGTCTAAGAAAATTAAAATAAAAAATTGTTTTTGGTCATCAATTCAGCTTAGGAAGACAGGCCAAACCCATCAAAAATTAAAAGGGCATGTCCCTTGGGTTAGTCACACCCATTCGACTAGTATATATAGATGATGTGACATTCCATTTACTTCACTAACAAAGGGCAAGCCTTCTTGAGTAAGAAAGGAAAGGGACTTGCAACTAACACAAAAGACGGTTGAGTATAGGCACTGAATCTAATGGAGGGTTTATTAGAGCTAGCTACAACCCTAGCCACAAGATGCAAACAAGTTGCAAACCACAAACCTCGCCTCAAGTCACAAATAGGCCACACGCTGCAACCCTAGTCACACACCGCAACGCTATCCCCATGATGCAAATACACCACAATTGACTAATTTGACCAAAGTTAACTAGTTTAACTAGTTTTTGACCAAAACTATATTGTTGTTGATTTTGACCAAGTTTGACTAGCAATTGACTTGGATTTTTGGCTCAAATTTCTAGACAAAACGTGGATTTGTAAACCTTGCTAAATAATAATTTCAAAATGTAGACTTATGTGATTCATGATTTATGCAGTCTCTTCTAAGATAAATCGCATAATTGTTTTATGGTAATCTAAAGAAAATTTGTTCGATTTTCTCCTAAAGTTGGGCTTTCCTGGGTAAAAATATTAGCTCTATTGTACATGGTTGTCTTTCTCTGATCTTTATTGTTTCCAATACATTTACTATTAAGATTGTGTATAATTGCTCAATGATATCAATAGCATGAGATAGATTGTTTGGAGATCATTAGGTAGTAATTATCAAAACATCAAATTGGCTTCTATAGTACATCTTGTAAAGTTTGGTATTATTTCAATGTTTAAATTGTTAAGCATCGAACTCTACCTTAGATAACATTGTCTTTGAAGGATAAGTAGAGCTGTTTTGATAAGACAGCATCCATTATTATTCATTCTCCTAATTGATGGATGAAAAACTTGTTGGGATTAAAAATCATTGATAATGGCTTCATTTTGTATCAGCGTTGATAATGAATGAAAACACTACATTTAGAACTAATTACACACACAAAAACATGACATTATCTTCAACAAATATTTGTACAATTGTATACTCACACGCTGAGGAGTTGCACCATAGTCGGACTTCTTGGAAATATAGAAATTGATGGTGTCACAATAAGTTTGCATTGTGAAATTGAAATATAGAACAAATGCCTTCCAGTGATTTAAAGAACTAGTAGAACTAATTACACACACAAAAACATGACATTATCTTCAACAAATATTTGTACAATTGTATACTCACACGCTGAGGAGTTGCACCATAGTCGGACTTCTTGGAAATATAGAAATTGATGGTGTCACAATAAGTTTGCATTGTGAAATTGAAATATAGAACAAATGCCTTACAGTGATTTAAAGAACTAGTACATGGAGAACATTTTCTATAAATTAATGCCTCAAACAATTGATGCCAACATTATATTCTCTCTCGTTGCTATCCATTTAGGAAGAGGCTATTGTTTATAATAAAAAAAATGCACATGCCAAGTAAATGAATTTGAACTCTCCAAATGGATTGACGCCATTAGCTACATTATGAGGTTTTCCAAAAATGGGTCATCTTCACTTCTTTCGCAAGCATAAATACATAAACTGTGATATGTTTATACACCTAAACAATAATTTGAAACACAATATGATAAATCTTACCATGCACCTTATCTATTACCTTATCAGTTTGATATATACTAGTTCCAAATTCAAGACTTCCAAGTTTTGTTGCATATTCTCCATACTATTTAATATGATTATTAAGACATGCAGTGTGATATCCCATTCATATATCGTTCACAAGGGCACAAAATTCTTAGTTTATGTGATGTAAATGGTTTAATGTTGGTAGGAGAATACAACCTAACACTCCATGAAAACAAGTTAATATACTAGATAGAGAATATTAAATCTTACTTATTACAATCACAAAAATAAACATATTCATAAAGAATTATCTTCCAAACCTTGTGAACTATGTCATACATGTGATCAAAATATCGTTCATACCTTCAATTGACAAACAACATTATAAATATCTTCATAAATCTCATCCATGGCTACAAATGTCATGGATCAACCTACTTATCCCTTTGTTTTTAGTATTATCAATGTTAAATTTTTCATGGTATCGACTTCAATTCTATCATTGTCATCTTTACTATAAATTGCAACATGATGAATTCCATGCATAAATGCTTTTTTTCTTTGTACTTTCAAATAAATAAATTTTTAAACTTTTTTAATGAGAAAACACATGTTTATCCATCTTACTAATGAGTAATATTAAGTTTTAAATGCCAATGCCAATGCCCATGCTCATAGCAACTTTTTTATTGTTTACCTATTAGCTTGTTTAGATATCATTTTTTTGGGATTCAATTGCGTTAAGTCATTCATCTATGACCATTTCCATGAGAGGTAGTGGTAACTCGCTAATTTCTCATGACTTTTGAATGGTCCAATTAGCACTTGTTATCGACTTCAATTCTATCATTGTCATCTTTACTATAAATTGCAACATGATGAATTCCATGCATAAATGCTTTTTTTCTTTGTACTTTCAAATAAATAAATTTTTAAACTTTTTTAATGAGAAAACACATGTTTATCCATCTTACTAATGAGTAATATTAAGTTTTAAATGCCAATGCCAATGCCCATGCTCATAGCAACTTTTTTATTGTTTACCTATTAGCTTGTTTAAATATCATTTTTTTGGGATTCAATTGCGTTAAGTCATTCATCTATGACCATTTCCATGAGAGGTAGTGGTAACTCGCTAATTTCTCATGACTTTTGAATGGTCCAATTAGCACTTGTTACTTCGAGTGATGCTCATAGGAGTGAAGTGGGATTGAAACTGGTGAAATGAATCACATAGCATCAATCATCACTTCCAAGACTTGCACCTAGTAACCAAGACTCCCCAAGAGGTCACCCATCACGGAAACTTTTATTTGTCTTTACATTCAATTCAAGAGCAATAACATTTCCTATCACCAATCTCAAGAAATTTGGGATGATTTTGACATGAATTTGACAATAGCTTATATGCACAAATAATTGCATTATTAATATCAATATCCAAAGTAAGAACTAATTCCATTTTTACTTGCATCTTCTATATAAACCCACCAACCAAGTCAAATACACCAATGCTCGAGTTAGGGTTGTCAAATACACCAATGCTTGAGTTATAGGAGTTAAGGTTATTAGGCAATGTTCTTTTCAACAATAATGCACCAATATGCATTCAAAGATATTGTAAATAGATGACTAAAATGGTGTTTACAAATTTTAATGGACCCAATTGTGATTGTAAAAAAGTGGTTGTAGCACAACTTCTTGTGACTATAAGTCTATTTTAGTTGATTGCCTTAAAAAATTAGCAGTGGTAATCTGTGTTATTTATGGCTATATCACCACCATGATCTAGAGTTTATATAAAAGAGCATATCACACCAAAAGAAATGGATTAACTTGCATTTCTTTATTCCAGGAAGAAAAAAATGGATTAACTACAAATAGTTGACAATGCAGAAATAATTTTTATTAAAACAAAGAACACTAGAAAAAAAACACATTGATATAACTATATCATATTTATAATATAATTCATCGGACCACTTCCTACATGTATTTGATCTATAGTGCATAGTGGGTCTTTCCCCTATCAAGAGCCTAGATATGACTGGGCTTCTGTTGTACAAGCACAAACTCAATAACATAGGAGACCATAGACTTCCTAAGCTAGCTTTGAATTCCAACCAAAACCACCTTAAGGTTCAAACGAGGTTGGTATAGAGACACCAGGGCCTGGTTAAACCATTTGGAGATCGACGAGAATGTTGTATTGCAAAACATTAATAACATTACAAATATTGTTACTTCTAAGTTCAAAGAAAAATGTGGTGTGAAAAAGATTTAGCAACTAAAAGAAAATTAAGATATTATAAGGAGGTCATCAACCCCACCCTAGAAGATCAAAAGCATCTCTTTGTTTTAACTAGCTCAAAAAAGATAATTAATTTAGCCAAAATTAGAACGAACTCTCATGAGCTCCATAGTGAAACAGGGCATTGGGCAGTTCCTAAAACACCATGGATGGAAAGGTTCTGCCATCTCTTTGAGAATACGAACATCGAGGATGAAAATCACTTCCTCTTAGAGTGCCCCGCATACAACCACATTAAATCTCAATTTCAAAATCTTTGTTGCAATACTGACCTTCCTAGCTTTTTACGTTGTCAAAATCGTCAAAATTACAGTGAGCTCGAGAGGCTTCTCTCCAAGCTTTTTGAGCATAAGAATAAAATCTTAAATCAATCTAAGTAATCTATTTCTTTAGGTCCGATAGACCAAAATTTGGTCTCAGTGGACGTCGTATTTCACATACATATTTTATTGAAAAATATCTTTATACTCCACGTAGGGAAAATGCATTCATAACAAGGAGGCTCCAAGGCATTAAGGAAATTAAAAACGCATTAAAAAACCAACATCCTAAGCTAAACTAAATCTAATTAACAAAAATCTTTAAAAACTATCATTTATCCATATTATCAATGATTAATATTACATCCTGATATTATTATAATAATAGTAATAATTTAATTTTAAACCTAATTGACAAAAATCTTATAAAATTATCATTCATCCATGTTATCAATTTAATAATTCAATTTTAATAGTATAACTAGGTTAGATATCAAAATTGGCATACGACATCTCCATGGAACTATTTCAACTACTTTTTCAAGTTTACCGACCAAAAAATACAAACCTCTCCGTGCATTGATTTAACTATTAAAATCTTATAAAAAAATTGAGGTCTATCATTCATATTATAAAATTTTATATTTGCGGTCTATCATTTTATTCATATTATAAAATTTTATATTTGATTATATAAAATTCATCGCTCAATCAAATTATGATAGTACAAAATTGCAGGGCAGCTCTATTACGGGGTGGAGGTTCAAATCCTCTCATATATTTAGTAGCAGTAGTCTATAAAGCGACTTTTTGAAAGCTTTTCCGGCGGATTTCTCCGGTCAAAATCCGGCAGCAATTTATTGGAATCCCAAGTTTGATAGCTAGTTTCTGCACAATCAATGGCTCCCACGGGTTTTTTAGGGCGCTGAATCCAAATATGGAGTTAAAAAACCATTCTAACTGCTTAAAAATCAAGATGTAACCTCATTTCTTCCGCCAGATTCCGTCACCGGAATCTCCAAAAAGTCGCATTATAGACAACTCCTATTTAGTATATTGTTTGTTACGCTTTGCTTTTTAATATTTCATGCTCTTTGGACAAATCAAATCACGCTCATCAAAGTCCACATGGGATAGCTTAAAAGTGGCAATGGTCGTGGAAATGAAGTCTCGTCGAAGCGGAAATCTTAGGTTCGATTCTTGTGCTACCTTCCCCGAAAATAGAGTGAATAACAAACATGTAAAAACTCGAAAATGAGAAGGTTCTACCAAACTTACAAAAAAATCACGTTCATCAAAGAATAACATGTATAACATGTATTTAGTATATTGGTTTGTTAAGCTCTTTAATAATTCATCTTCTCTCTTGGACCAATCAAATCGCGCTCACCATAGAACTCTATACAAAAGCGAGAGCTTTTTTGTTTCTTCATTTAAAATATATTATTCATTTGCTCAAACCTAATATAGTGACGGCACCTAGTTCCAAAAATGGATTCAAATCAGCTGAATTTGATTTATCGTCGACAACTCTAATCTTCCAAATTTCACCAACTCAAGAACATGCCAACCTGAATTGACCCCATACTTGTCCTTGTAATTATTATTTTTAAAGCTTGCCAGAATGAAATGTTCTTCCATAAATAGGGATATTCCTCCCATTAAGTCCACCAAGTAAGTGTCATCAAATTAGATACACTTGTGTACAGGTATGAAAACGGGGAAACCTTTGAATTGGAATGAACCTCGTATTATCCTCGTCAATTTTTTTAAACAGATATTAAAGTAGCATCGGGCACTCTTTAGCTCTGCTAGGATGAAATCTTGTTCCAGAACATGGATATTTCCACTTACGGATGGTATGAAAACCAGGAAAGGAAAAATTCCAAAGGCCAACTATAAATCAAAACTTACAAAGGATATAGCTGGAAGCGTGTTCATGAGATTGATTTTGGAGCAGGAAGGTCCCATTCCTAGAATGTCGCAACACTAATCATTAATTAGGCTATCCAAAATTTAATGCTCTGCAATCGATCTTGGAGATGGTTAATGCATTAACTCCAAAAAAATATTCGAAGTTTCTTTTCAAATATATTTATGAAAAACTCAATATTCAATCTGTTTAACCTTTTCAGCTCGCTCTAGCTGTGTACAGGCTCTTTCACTACAAAGGAAGAGGCGCGATTCCAGCATGTAGCCACTTTCCGATCCCCCTATCTGTTTTAACTCTCACTAGTAAGGATCTACCACAGGAGATCTCAAAATCTCACTATTGGATGTTGAAAAATCTGATGTTTTTTATCTCAGTCAACCGAGCAGATTCTTTTCAACATAGTTACGAAAAACTCAATGTTCGAGCTGATTAACTTTCTAAGCAAGCTCTAACACTGTGTACAGGGTCTCGCGCTAGAGGAAGATGATGGATTCCAGCATCTAGACACTTTCTAATCCCTATATGTTTAACCCTCGAAGGTGAGAACTACCACAGAAGATCTCACTATCAGGATTCCAGCATCTCACCACTTTGATTCCTATAACACTGATTCGTAAGATATGCCACGGGAGATATCACCAAATTGTAAGGTCGCAGTCAAATCAGATACTAAATAATAAATATAATATACTTTATCCGGGACACAGGAAAGCTTTAAGTAAATGCTCCCTGAAAGTATTAAACAAATCAACACAATAACAAGAACAAATATAGGGAATGTCGTGGAGGATTGGCAATGGGGCAACAATGTGTCCTGTCATAGATCCGTGGGCAGGATGTTCAGCGGCTTACAAGCTTCCGGAATATCTGGTAAATTTCCTACACAACCACGGTATACATCATCTGAACCAAATTGAGGATCAGACATCGATTTGGTCACAAGGGTGGAAACCGGCCCAGCAATTAAATATCCCCCCAGAATACTCGGTAGCCAGAGTCTGAGGATAAATGTCGAACGGTGGTAGAAACCGTTCTGGAAACTGCAATGTCCCGAAAAATCCAGAATGTTGTTCATGTGGTGTATATTGAGGAACAAAGTTCCAACTTTGACACTATTTACAAAAAAAAGGAAAAAGAGGGCCAAAGGAGGTGGTGTAGCTTATGCAAGAAAGATGTAGAAGCAGTTTCAACATTTATTTCTCACATGCCCCTTCACACAACATTGTACCGATTTAAGTGTACGCAACTGTTGGCATTTAAATTGCAATGGCCGGGGATAAATATAACACAGGCTTGGAGCCAGTGGTTGAACCAAGTAAATGACGAAAACCTCCGCAATATCCCTACCAATTAGCTAGGGGTCCTGCATGCCCGTAACAAATCCATCTTCAAGGATGTATCTTCAGTACCAGACATTATAGCATCAGAAGTAGCAGCCATATACTCCCCTCATTCCCTAGAAAGACCAACCAACCGCACATCCCACGACAAACTTTGGAGGAAATAAATTCTCAGATGCCAGAGTCACATTTCGATGGCGAATCAGATGAGAGAAATATCTAGGGGGTCTGGTCCTTTTCCTGAAACATCAACACTTTCTAACGTCTAAAATTGGCCTTGGCAGAGGGAGAAACAACCATGCAAGATTTCTGTCTCTTAATACTCTATTGGGCTCTTGAATTAAATTGCAGGAATCTTCGACAGTTCACAGAGATGCCAAAGCCACACACTACACCTATTCTTTGAGCGTTAAAATTGGCAAGTGGCCAAACTCCATGTGGATCATCTTATTTATGGCAGTTTATATTTTTCTTGAATTCCTCTTGTCGAGAGGTGTAGGATTAGGATTGATCTAATGATCATCCAATTTTGACATGTATTCATGGAGATATGAATTTATTTGTATTTCGTGACGATTTGTCAAGGTCGGCCAGCAAGTAAAGTTGTGTTGCACACCCCAGCTAAACCCCAACGTGGCATATAAATAGAAGAGACCTTGAGACATTAGTTCACTCATCTCATCCTCACATCTCTTCTCTCTCCTTGTCTCTTGGGTATACAAAGGAAAGAGGATGCAGCTCTCACATGGGAAAGAAGACACAGCTAGGGCATCATTGTGAGAGGATGCAATTAGGACAGCAAGGACGCGGGAAGGTACAGCACTCTTGTTTGGGTGATTTAGGCCTGTGTTGACCAGCATATTGCCTCCATTGACTGCGTCTTTGTGTGAGCAGCTTCTCCTAGGCTAGGGACAGCCTGCATTGACTTGTTGGAGAGCTGATTTGGGACAGTGTTGACTGGTGAGGGCTGGCTGCAGTACGCCGTAGCATTGATTGCTGTTTTGACCATATTATGTTGACTATTTTGGGCTGCTTTCACTGCTGTTGGAGACCGAGTTCTCCTAGGTTGTCAAAACAACTATGAAGGATTTCTGTCTCTTAAAACTCTATTGGGCTCTCGAATTAAATTGCAGGAACCTTCAACAGTTCACAGAGATGCCAAAGCCACACACTACACCTATTTTTAAGTGTTAAAATTAGCAACTAGGGCCAAACTCCATGTGTGTCATCTTATTTATGGCAGTTTATATTTTTCTTGAATTCCTCTTGTCGAGAGGTGTAGGATTAAGATTGATCTAATGATCATCCGATTCCGACATGTATTCATGGAGATATGAATTTATTTGTCTTTCGTGACAATTTGTCAAGGTCAGCCAGCAAGTAAAGTTGTGTTGCACACCCCAGCTAAACCCCAACGTGGCATATAAATAGAAGAGACCTTGAGGCATTAGTTCACTCATCTCATCCTCACATCTCTTCTCTCTACTTGTCTCTTGGGTATACAAAGGAAAAAGGACGCAGCTCTCCCATGGGAAAGAAAACGCAGCTAGGGCATCATTGTGAGAGGACGCAATTAGGGCAGCAAGAACGCAGGAAGGTACAGCAATCTTGTTTGGGTGATTTAGGCCTGTGTTGACCAGCATATTGCCTCCATTGACTGCGGCTTTGTGTGGGCAGCCTCTCCTAGGCTAGGGACAGCCTGCATTGACTTGTTGGAGAGCTGATTTGGGACAGTGTTGACTGGTTAGGGCTGGCTGCAGTATGCTGTAGCATTGATTGCTGTTTTGACCATATTACATTGACTATTTTGGGCTGCTTTCACTGCTGTTGGAAACCAAGTTCTCCTAGGTTGTCGAAACAACTATGCAGGATTTCTGTCTCTTACTACTCTATTGGGCTCTCGAATTAGATTGCAGGAATATTCAACAATTCACAGAGATGCCAAAGCCACACGCTACACCTATTCTTTAAGTGTTAAAAATGGCAACTAGGGACAAACTCTATGTGGATCATCTTATTTATGGCAGTTTATATTTTTCTTGCATTCCTCTTGTTGAGAGGTGTAGGATTAAGATTGATCTAATGATCATCCGATTACGACATGTATTCATGGAGATATGAATGTATTTGTCTTTCGTGACAATTTGTCAAGGTCGACCAGCAAGAAAAGTTGTGTTGCACACCCCAACTAAACCCCAACGTGGCATATAAATAGAAGAGACCTTGAAGCATTAGTTCACTCATCTCATCCTCACATCTCCTCTCTCCTTGTCTCCTGGGTATACAAAGGAAAAAGGACGCAGCTCTCACATGGGAAAGAAGACGCAACTAGGGCATCATTGTGAGAGGATGCACTTAGGGCAGCAAGGACGCAGGAAGGTACAACAATCTTGTTTGGGTGATTTAGGCCTGTGTTGACCAGCATATTGCCTCCATTGAAGGCGGCTTTGTGTGGGCAGCCTCTCCTAGGCTAGGGACAACCTGCATTGACTTGTTGGAGAGCTGATTTGGGATAGTGTTGACTGGTTAGGGCTGGCTGCAATATGCTGTAGCATTGATTGCTGTTTTGACAATATTACGTTGACTATTTTGGGCTGCTTTCACTGCTGTTGGAGACCGAGTTCTCCTAGGTTGCCTTGGACACATTTGGGAGCTGATTGATCACCCTTGCTATTGTTGTTCAAGGGTTTCATTACTGCTGTTGTAAATCACAGATTTGTGATGTTGTACTATCTCTCTCTGCTGAATTATTGAAGAATATAGAAGAATTGGTCAAAGAGTTTCCCGGCATTGGGGTTTCTCCCTAGCTAACGCCACACATCTTGTGTCTCTTGTCTTGGTTTGTCTTCTGTTGTTTTCATTTATGTTCTATCAGCATTTTACTTTCATGTTAATGTGATTGCTATACTGGAAATTGACATTGAGCTAATAAAAAGAATTGAAGTAAACTGCTTTTAAGCATAGAACATACCATAATTTAACATGGTATCAACGCTAAGGTGAAGACAAAGCCCAAGCAAGAGCAAGAGCAATCACCGAAAACAGTTGGAGAAAGTCAAAAAGCTTCACAGATTCCTCATCACACTTCCCCGCCAAAGACAAGCGTCGTGAGAAGTCTAACTATCACAGATGGAAGATGTCTCTTGCTTTGGCATTGGAAGAGCAAGAAGTGTTAAACTATGTGAGAGGCAAAATTACGAAGCCTCCATCAAATGCACCGGTTGCTACAAGGAACAAGTACACTAAGGGTGAAATCAAAGCGAAGAAGATCATCCGAAACTCTATTGACAAGCATCTGGTGGCCTACGTTTCCTAGTTGAACACCTCCAAGGAGATCTACAATAGATTTTAGTAAGCTTGTTTAAAGTTAGTGATGCAAATCAAGTTTTGTTCCTCAAAAATAAGTTGAAAGATATTAAGAAGGGGAAGGACAAGGATATTCAATCCTACTTCTTAAGGATCATTGAGATCAAGAATGATCTCCTATCGATTGGAGAAGCCATTGCTGACAGGGAACTAACTATCACTACTCTGGGAGAGCTCCCATCCGAATGGTGTGTATTTAGAATCACTCTTCTCAACAACAATCGAATTTCGGGATTTCAAGAATTGATGGCAAGATGCAATTCAAGAAGAAACAAGGATGGTGGAGCAAGAAGTGCCTTCAAGCAAAGGCAACCCCACTATTTTTTCCTCTCAAGCCAAAAGGAGAAATAATGTTGGGTCTAAAGATCACTTCAAAGGAAAGACCAAATCGAAGGGTGGAAGATGCTTCGCTTGCAATAAATTTGGCCACTATGTGAGAGAGTGTCCAAATAGGAAGGACACATCTCATAACGATGATCAAAATCACTCCTAGGGCAACTCCAACCACAATCAAAGGAATCGCAGGGTCAATGGCAAAGGAAAGAGAAATGCGGGAAATCAAAGAAGTGGTCAACCCTCCAAGAAAGCAAGGAACTCAGGTATGAATCAAATGTTTTTAACAATAAACAAGATTAATATTATTTGATATCGGCCCTCTCCACTACCTCTCCTCCAGACTTGTCGGGAAATTGGCTTATTGATAGTACTGCCTCAAAGCACTTCACTGGTTACAAGAAAACTCTCTCTAATCTAATAGATGAGACAAACTTGTAGATTATTCTTGGAGACAATTCCACCTATCCTATAAAGGGTGTAGGATATGTTACTCTTCAATTAAATCAGGGTAACACAATTCATTTGCAAGAAGTCTTATATGTACCTGATCTCAAAAACTTGGTGTCCATTTTTGCAATGGAAGACAAAGGCTACAAGGTGGTCTTCATCGATGGCAAGGTACCTGTCTAGAAAAAGAATTTTAAAGATGCTTTCACTCTTGGATTTCGAGTTGACTCTTTATATCAAGTTGGAGGAAGTCCATTGAGAGTCTTGTCTTGCGACACAACTCTACAATCTGAACTATCGTACCAAAGATTTGTGCACCTTCATTATAATGCTCTACCCGATGTGAGACACATGGTGACAAGGATGCCCGAGTTTAAAGTAGAGCAAGAAGGTGTATATCTGGGATGTGCCGAAGGAAAGCTCAAAAAGGAACCATTCCCCTCTAGCCATAGCAAGACCTCTAACATTTTAAATTTGGTTCACTCCAACATATCTGGTATGATGCATGTGAACTCTTCGTGAGGATATCTATATTATCTCACTTTTAGAGATGATTATTCTCGCAAGATTTGGATATACTTCTTGAAAAAGAAAGATGAAGTGTTCTCTTGGTCCTGTCACTTCAAAGCCTTGATCGAGAATCAAACTGAGAAGAGGATCAAGATCTTAAGGACTGATAATGGGACCGAGTGTGAATCCAATGAGTTTCATGACTTTTGCAAAGAAGATGGCATTAAGAGGGAGACCACAACACCATACACTCCTGAGCAAAATGGTGTGGCGGAAAGGAAGAATCGAACGATTATGGAAGTTGTTCGTTCCATGCT
The DNA here is from genome assembly GCA_000404065.3 of Pinus taeda. Lineage (NCBI taxonomy): Eukaryota > Viridiplantae > Streptophyta > Pinopsida > Pinales > Pinaceae > Pinus > Pinus taeda. The sequence goes on along the minus strand of APFE030286261.1, from coordinate 109,069 downwards.
CCATGATCAAAGGCTTATAAAGTTTCTATGGGCCGAAGCTGCAGATACCGTCATATATGTTCAAAATTGATGTCTTCATCAAACATTGGAGTCCAAGACCCCCGAAAAACCTCTTGCAAGAACCCTGATGTCTCTCGCTTTAGAATTTTTGGAAGTCCCGTATATTTTCATGCGCCGAAAGAGAAAAGAAGCAAATTGGGTGCATCCAGAAAAAAGGGAATCTTCATGGGCTATAGCGAAAATTCTAAGGGCTATAAAATCAATTTGGTTGGTCAAAGGGATGTCGAGATAAGTCATGATGTCACCTTTGACAAAGATATGGCTCTTAGCAAGGTTGACAATCTTCCTATTCTAAGGAAAGATAAAGAAGTTGGCACCAGGAAGCCAGATGAGAAGGAAGATGAGACAATGCCTGATGTGGAAGAACCTATGGATTCTATTGATCCCCTCCGCAAGAGCCTTCCTCTTCTAAGAAGAGGCCCTCATGGCTTAGGGGGACACTTGATGATGTCGAAGGACATATTGCACCTAGAGGGACTTTCTGTGAAAGTAAGAAGCCAACCAGGTGTCAGGGATACTTGACCATTATGAGCACCATCATTCAAAATGAGCCTTCATCGTTCGAAGAACGCCGTGAAGCATAAAATATGGAAGGATGTTATAAATGATGAATACGAGTCCATCATGAAGAATGATCTCTGGGATGTGATCCCCATACCCTAGGACAAAACAGTTGTCACCTCGAAACAACTTTACAAAATCAAACATGGAGCTGATGGGAGTGCTGAAAAGTACAAGGCTCTCTTTGTTACTCAAGGCTTCTCTCAAAAAGGTGTAGATTATGATGAGATATTTGCACCTGTTGCCCGATACACCACCATCCATTCAATCATAGCCCTTGTCGCTTCGCAAAGATGGAACCTACATCAGATGGATGCCAAGATAACATTCTTGCATGGTTCGATTAAAGAGGAAGTCTATGTGGAACAACCCGAGGGGTTTGAGATTCATAATCGGCAATCTCATGTATGCAGGTTGAAGAAAGCCCTCTATGGGCTGAAGCAATCACTCCGAGCTTGGTATGAGAGGATCGATAGCTACTTGATGAAGTTGGGATTCACTATGAGTGAAGCCGATCCAAACCTTTACTTTAAGGTTGAAGACGATAAGCCTCCCATACTAGTGTTGTATGTTGACAACCTCTTTCTGACAGGTGCAAACCCTCTCCTTCACAAATGTAAGAGGGAGTTGGCTTTCGAATTTGAGATGAAGGACTTAGGACTGACGCACTATTTCCTAGAGCTGGAGGTCTGGCAAAAGCCAAGAGAAATTTTCCTGTCTCAAGGAAAATACGTGGTGAAGATTTTGGAGAGATCTAGTATGGTGAACTACAAGCCCGTGACTACCCTGATGGAACCCTACATAGCCCTTGTCGCTTCGCAAAGATGGAACCTACATCAGATGGATGCCAAGAAAGCATTCTTGCATGGTTCGATTAAAGAGGAAGTCTATGTGGAACAACCTGAGGGGTTTGAGATTCATAATCGGGAATCTCATGTATGCAGGTTGAAGAAAGCCCTCTATGGGCTGAAGCAAGCACTCCGAGCTTGGTATGAAAGGATCGGTAGCTACTTGATGAAGTTGGGATTCACTATGAGTGAAGCCGATCCAAAACTTTACTTTAAGGTTGAAGACGATAAGCCTCCCATACTAGTGTTGTATGTTGACAACCTCTTTCTGACGGGTGCAAACCCTCTCATTCACAAATGTAAGAGGGAGTTGGCTTTCGAATTTGAGATGGACTTAGAACTGATACACTATTTCCTAGAGCTGGAGGTGTGGCAAAAGCCAAGAGAAATTTTCCTGTCTCAAGGAAAATACGTGGTGAAGATTTTGGAGAACTGCAAGCCCATGACTACCCTGATGGAGCTTAACTTCAAGAAGTTATGTAGTAGTCTTGTTAGACCTGCTTTAGGAAATGCTTCTGAGTTTTGTCAACTCATAGGAGCATTGATGTTCTTGGTGAACTCACATCCATATATATGTTTTGCAATCAACACGTTGAGCCAATATATAGTTGAGCCTCATCACTCTCATTGGATTGGTGCCAAGAATCTTCTGAAATCTTCGAGGCACAATCACTCATGGGTTGAGATACACTGTCAAAGATGTGAGGCTACATGGATATTCCGATGTTGATTGGGCAGTGAGTGTTGTGGACCAAAAGAGCGCTTCCGTGTGTTGTTTTTCTTTGGGTTCTGCCTCAATATCCTAGATGAGCAGGAAGCGGAAGTCAATGGCTTTGAGTACCGCTAAGGCAGAGTACATCACTGCGAGTATGGCCTCATGTGAGGCTGTCTAGTTAAAGAAGCTCTTCAATGAGTTGTTTGGACATACATTGGATACTACCATGATCCTCTGCGACAACCAGAGTTGGATTCATTTGTCCGAGAATCTCGTATTAAATGATCGCTCCAAGCACATTGATATTAGGTACCACTTTATCCGGGATATGGTAAAGCAAGAAGCAATAAGGCTCCATCATATTGTGATTGATAAGCAAGTCACCGATATTCTGACAAAGCCACTGGGAAAGGTCAAATTCTTGACTTCACTAGAACGACTAGGAGTCGTGGAAAGACCCTCTTATGACGGTCATGTATGATGCATACTTTGAGCTATGGGAGCTCCGAGGGGCTTGGGGTACTTCTTCGAGCAACAAGCGACCATAAGATGACTCACCCTCCCCTAGTGGTGCGCTATGTACAAGGTGAATGATTTAGTCTTCCCATGTGATAACCCCGTGGCGACATGTAGGCAGAATGAGTGGTTCACCCTTCTCCTGCCAAGACATCCTACCCATGCAATCTGGGACTCATGGGAAGTACCTCTCATCTAGCCAATGAGCGAGGAAATGAAAATATGGACCATAGTAGTACCGATGGAGGCATCATGTATCTACCGTACTCCCTATGCTAGGATGACATTGATCTAGGATCAATTGGAACTGACTTCGGGTCAGTAAGAGTGATATAACTCACTCTCTTTTGGAACTAACTTCGAGTCAGTAAGAGTGGTATGACACACTCTCTTGGGACTGCCTTCGGGTCAGTAAGAGTGCTATTGGACACTCGTTTTTATATGGTATTGACTTCGTGTCAATAGAGGATGGTATGATACATTCTCGTTCATTTATTCTTCAACAAAGCCGAACAGTGCAGAGCAGTGCATTTGATGGCAGAAATAGAACCAACAGTCATATGGGCAACTGGGGCCAAACTCCATGTGGATCATTTTATTTATGGCAGCTGATATTTTTCTTGGATTCCTCTCGTTGAGAGGTGTAGGATTGATCTAACGATCATCTAATTCCAACATGTATTCATGAAGATATGAATTTATTTGTATTTCTTGACAATTTGTCAAGGTCAGCAAGCAAGTAAAGTTGTGTTGCACACACTCACCTAATTCCCAACATGGCATATAAACAGAAGAGACCTTGAGGCATTAGTTCACTCATCTCATCCTCACATCTCTTTTCTCTCCTTGTCTCTTGGGTATACAAAGGAAAGAGAACATAGCTCTCACGTGGGAAAGAGGACACCGCTAAGGCATCATTGTGAGAGGACGCAGCTAGGGCATCAAGGACACAAGAAGGTACAGCAATCTTGTTTGGGGTGATTTAGGCCTGCATTGACCAGCATATTGCCTCCCTCCATGGACTGCGGCTTTGTGTGGGCAACCTCTCCTAGGCTAGGGACAGCCTGCGTTGACCTGTTGGAGAGCTGATTTGGGAGAGCATTGACTGGTTAGGGTTGGCTGCAGTATGCTGTAGCATTGACTTCTGTTTTGACCATATTACGTTGACTGTTTAGGGCTGCTTTCACTGCGGTTGGAGACCAAGTTCTCCTAGGTTGTCTTGGACACATTTGGGAGCTGATTAATCACCCTTGCTATTGTTGTTCAAGGGTTTCATCACTGATGTTGTAAATCACAGATTTGTGATATTGTACTATCTCTCTCTCTCTGCTGAATTACTGAAGAATATAGAAGAATTGATCGAAGGGTTTCCCCGCATTGGGGTTTGTCCCTGGCTAGCGCCACATCTTGTCTCTTATCTTGGCTTGTCTTCTATTATTTTCATTTATGTTCTATCAGCATTTTAATTTCATATTAATGTGATTGCTATACTGGAAATTGGCATTGGGCTAATAAGAAGAATTGAAGTAAACTGCTCTTAAGCATATAGAACATACCATAATTTAACATGACAAAATACATATATTAAAACAAGCATTTAATAATATCTCTTGTTGCCATATATGCAGGGAGAGAAATTCTGAAGCAGATAATTTATGCAAGGAGGCCGTTCAGCAAAATCTGGGAGATTGGCAGGTCTCTGAATCTGTAGATGGGACAGTTCGCCAATTTCAGCATCCCACTTGTCCATCCAGTTAGAAGCACTCATCAGTTCGCCAATTTCAGCATCCCACCTGTCCATCCAGTTAGAAGCACTCATTTCGGGACAGGCAGGGTTCTCCCTTAACAGGTACAGTTTTTAATCCTAGAGTTTTGTTTCTGTGTCTTTTCTTATCTCACAGGAAATAGCATATGAGACAGATCTCAGTATCAGTTATTTATGTCTGTTTCACCAGTCGATGATGCATAATTTTAATAGTCTTTTTATGGGTTGGCTTTCATAGGAGCCGGATACGCTACAGTGGCCTCAACAGAGGCAACATGTAATATGCCAAAAGCATATCTGATTATGTAACTTTTTAACATTTTATTTTCTTCGCTAAAAGACTTGATTACAAAACAAATATACTATCAATAAGATGGTTAATATGCACATTGAAAAAGGGGTACAGCAAATTATGGGATTAAATATTTCTTAAACATATCTGGTTTTGCTAAAATTAACTAGTAATTTAGTGAATCAAAATGGAGTTGTCTATAATGCGACTTTTTGGAGATTCCGGTGACGGAATCCGGCGGAGGAAATTGAGGTTAAAGCTTGATTTGTTGCAGTTAAAATGGTTTTAACTGCATATTTGGATTCAGCACCCTGAAAAACCCCTGGGGCACTTTGCTTGTGAAGAAACTAGCTATCAAACTTGCTATTCCAATAAATTGCTGCCGGATTTTGACCGGAAAAACCCACCGGAAAGACTTCCAAAAAGTCTCATTATAGACAACTGCAATCAAAATGGCTATTTCATTCTACTTCACTTTTCAGTCTGAGTATATATCTTAAGAATTGTCCAATTATTATTTTAGTCTACACTAAATAATAGTAATAATAATAACTAAATTTTAAGATCCAATTATTATTTTAGTCTACACTAAATAATAGTAATAATAATAACTAAATTTTAAGGTCAGAGTCAAATCATATACCAAATTGGTGTATAAGGCTTCCTTATTTGCAAAAGGAAAGACACCTTTACACAGCAATTTGACTGCTAATGGAATGAATCAAACCATGCGATTTCATGGAATCCGTCAAACTCTTGATTCCATGGGACTATCTAATCGAACCATGCGATTTCTTGGGCCACATCTGCAAAATTGTGTTATTAAAAACCCAATACTAAAAGGATTGATTGTTATACCTAGTAAGGTGAATGGAAATGTACACAGGAAATTTAGTGTTCAGTTTTCGAAAAAGTGCTGAACATAACGCTAGTTTTCCGACATAAATACAGATACTTAATAAGCAACAATTCAGTAGACCCAAAATATCTCAATCTTGGACTGAATGTGTCTTCTAAATCGGATAGGGCCTTGGTTAGTGTTCAGTGTTTATACTCGGGAATAGCTGCAAGATAAACAAAACAGATCGCTTATGCATGACCGCCATTACCGGATGGGATAATGCCCATTCATAGCACCAAGGTTACCAAACAATTTTATCCTGAATTTGGCAGGTATTTCGCTGAAAATCGTAATTCCACCCCTACTGGATAATAACTTTCATAATTCCACCTGTTTGATAAGAACTTAATAACTTTCATAATTCCACCTGTTTGATAAGAACTTTGCACCTCTACGATTTTGGCTATTTTTCAAATCCCAAATTACAGGATATTTTTAAAAGAGTGGACGAGGAAAAACTTTACCGAACAGGTCAATCATGGATAATAATAGCTAGAATCACATATACACGTCTAATTCTATATAAGAATGAATCGAACCCCACCCCAACACGTAAAAAGATAAACCCAACAGGTAAAAAGATAACCCCAACCCCGTAAGGTTATAAAAATGAATCAAACCCCAAACCAACAAGAGAAAAAGATAACCACCCGATAAGGTCAGTGATATCACAAGGTACAATGAACAAACTATCATAAGCACAATGGAAAAATGAATCACTATGACTCAACAACAGATGCAAACAGAATGAAGAACAAAGAGCATAAGACGTTGGGTTGGATTGGATTGGAAATTGCTCATAAGCGTGATGAACAAGAGAAGCACCATAAATCAACAGATGCAAACAGAATGAAGAACATGGTAACAGAATGAAGAAAACAAAGACCATGTTGGATTGGAAATAGTGCAGTTTAACACTTGTACATTTTGGCATTTTCTATCAGAACCCTACAATACAATTTTTGGTAGGATCATGGTTTTTTGTTGTTTAAAATGCACTTTTGAATGCATAAATGAATACAACACCTTGACAAACCTAAGCAGTCAGATTATACAGGTTACACAACTCAAACTTAGGAATCCAACAAATCCCTGCCAGATTTTATAGACACAATTGACCAGAATGTATGCCCAGCAAAGAGCCAAAATGTAGAAAAGTTAGACTACAGCGACTAGAAATCACCAATTTTGTGAATGTTATTGAACAGACTCGTAGAGAGACTGGAAATCACCAATTTTGTAAATGTTATTGAACAGACTCGTAGAGAAATGGTGTCGAAGAGATAGCACATCAAGAAGAATGAAGATACTAAAATGTCTGAATGACTTGACAAGACAAAAATAACAAAAACAACAAGAGATAACTAACTGATAACAAGTCATTGCCTTCTAAAACTTCGATTTCTTCCTGTATTGGTTGGTTCGCAATAGCACTAGCAGCGCGGGTGCTCCACTGTTATTCAAGGCCTCAAGTCTCATTCGGCTTTCCACATTGCCTTACATCTATTTGAGCAAAATAACCAATGAAGTGTTTTGCACCTCGAAGCATAGGCAATATAGCAATAGCAATATATACCTAAAGGGAAGACATTGCATAAACAAAGAAAGTAGGATCCATATCTAAGAGACACTGCCTACAAAACAGTTGGAAAACCATCAGTAGAGGCACTGGTGAGTCTGGCATCCAAGTGGTAGTTGGTGCAGAGCTGAGGAAAGGCTGTCGTTGGTGAAGGGCTGACGAAAAGCTTCACGGGTGAGTTCAGACTGCTGTACAAAATCGGTACAGCGCTATGAAGCATGGGTGACACGTACAGGAAGTTGCATGATCTTGCAGACACCCAGATAATGAACGAACATGGAGGCACCTTGATAAAAGTGAGGTAATAAGTAATAACCCTAAAGATCAGGCACAGCAAGAACACTGGGTTGAGAATTGTGTAGAGAGAGGGCTAAGGTTATATACTGCATACTATTTTAAGGTATATACATGCTCTCGAGTCTCTAAGGTATATACTGCATACTATTTTTAAGGTATATACACGCTCTCGAGTCTCTAAGGTATATACTGCATACTATCTTCTTTGTACCCATGTATCCATCAATCACTCCCAATTTGAAAATAATACTCGGCTTTTGGGAGAGGCATCAACCAATATCGCGAGAAGCATTAGGAGTACCCCATCCTGTCCAGTGCCCTGCCAAAAGAGATCTCTTGCTCTCCATCACTCTTCCAAATTTATGAATTTGGCACTACGAGCTGAATTCTTCTTTTGTGGAAGAATAAAATTGTGGATGAAAATATTTATTTAAAAACCAATGGATAAAGAACTTTATTTTAAACTAATCTATAGTCAACGCTATCCCTTCAATCAAGAATTCATTATCATGCTTACCCTTTATGGGAAAATTGAACACAAGTTTGGAAGAAAGAGCACGAATCTCAAAGAGCTCCAGAGATATTGATATCAAAAGCTGCTGGGATGACAACGTTTCCCATCTAAGGACACCATTTGGAAAAAAACAAGGCTGATTTTTTCACATACAGAGGGGGATTTCTTCTTTGGTCGTTGGACCATAGCAGACCCTCTGAGATGTACTCTTTCCCCCATCACTGAAGAAACTGCTGAAGAGACTACATTCCCACATCTTCTACACTCCTGTCCCATAGAATCCAGGTTCAGCCCACAGTGATTAAGGCAATCTCATAACCTCATTCCCACGTTTGTATCATGGTAAATAAATTTCATCTTCATGGTGAATAAATTTCAAGTCACTGAATTCAGGATAAACACCAAAGATCCAACAAGCAAAACTCACATTACCAATTTAATGGAGCATCAAAGGGGTGATTCAATTTAACCCTTAATAAGGGACTCCTCTAATATTCCTGGAACGTGGTGAAGCCACAAATAACAAGGCAGAATCCTTAGCTCTACTAAAAGGATATAACCTGCTGTGAATAATTACTTCAAGCAGTGTTTGACCATTGAGGTATTAAGAAAGTATACAGCTGAAGCAGATTTAAGGGCCAACCAAGCAATGAAAATCAGGAACACCAATATTCAGTGTGAAAATGGCAGTAAAACCATTGAAAGGAGCTGTCCCCAACATATTCAATCTTAAAAAGTAGAGATGAGGAACCTTAACTTCCGATCCCTGCAGAATTACAAAACTCACTAACAGCTTTGCAACTGTAGCCATTATTGCAGCCAACCAACATTTTGGTGTGCTCAACGTTTCCACTTTTATAAAGTATCCAAAGGGTATACAAGTAGTACCTGTACAAGAGGAAGCATTGATGTGGAATAAGAACCTATCACAGGGATATGTAACTGTAATAATACTTGTACTTATGGATATTATACAAGTAGTACCAGTACAAGAGGAAGCATTGATATGGAACAAAAACCTATCACATGGATATTAACTGTAATAATACTTGTAATTATGAATATTGCAGATATTTAGAACTTAGAACAACCAAAAGCCAAAGCAAGCCCACAGGGCATGCACTACCACTCACCACCAGCAATGTTTGTGCCAAAGGAAGGGTGTTATTGCAATAACCCAGGGACTTGCACCCATAAAGCAAGTTTCTAGATTGTAAGAGCTTTTGGCGTTAAGAGAAACAACTTGTATAGATGCCTTGTTGCAACTCATCCACTCGGTTGTGCCTTATTTTTACCATAATCACCTCAAAGAGCATTGAGCCATAGTGCATTAGAGTTTGGCAAATGTTAGTAAATATCTTTAAGATTCTAAGCAACTTCACAGAACTAGGTCATGAAACCTCAAAAGCTCAACTGTTCAATTCCAATCCTTGTTGACATGTCTTGTCAAAAAACTATTGTCCGAGATACCCCAATATTGAACAATGAGATCACAAATCCAAAGTGTCAACCAGAGCCCATATGTTTTTGTAGCCCTTTCCTCGTGTAAAAATAGTCAGCACATTGAAGACATTCAATTTGACTGCTCCTGTCATGCTCTCACATAAAACCGATAAAAAAAATGTCAGTTTCTGGAGACAACGGATGGTCTATCTGAATCTGTTTCCCCAAGAAAAATATTTCAACTTCACATTGAAGAAGCATCCTCTTCAAAGCTTCAGTGCTTCGTGAAAACCAAAATAATATTCATCCATAACACCCACCATGCAGATTCCTTTTAACATGTCAACATGTATTACCAACATAAATGAACAGGAACACGTCCAAATACAGCAGTAAAACACACGAGAAAATTCTTCCAAAACAGAGATATTACTCTATTAGTTGTTTTATGCATCATAGCTGCATTCATTTAATACATGAAAATTTTGCGTATTTTACCCAATAAATAAGTAAACATGATCTGAAGATAAACTAATGCATGTATAAATTGGCTAAAATGCAGCCTTGCACGCATACTTCCCATGACTTGAGGATATAATGATATTCCATCATGTTGTTCATACCCCGTCAAAAAACCAAGTTTCTCTCATCATCAACCACTGCCAGATTATATAGCATCCACAAATTTACTTCTTCCGACGCAAATATCAAATTTCCAGCTTAAAAAATCCCTTGTGATAACATAACTTCCAATAGGACATTACGATCAAGTTCTGATAAAATCCCATCAATGGCAAGTCACCACAAATTCAGAAATCCTTCTCTGCTATATCACAAAGGTTATAATATGACAACAATTTAACAGTTCATAGAGCCAGCGAAAGTACAGTTTTCTTCCCCATCTTTCACTTGTTTTCCACATGAAAATCTAACCTTAATCTAGAAGCCCTACCTATCTTGCATATAGGAAAAAAAACTGAGCTCAAATATATAAATGAGATGAGTGCTTCAGTTATCTTCTCCAATTCAATATATTCCAAACTGGTTATATCCTCAAGTTAATGGTGGCCAGAATTCACATCCAGAAGTCACTGGTGTCTCTTTCTTGCTCAAAAACATCCAAAGTTTCATTTGTGCTTCCATAGACAGATCTTCAAAACGAATAAGTCATTTAAATTTCATCCCCATCTTCACTGTTGAACATTCAAACTGCAACAAACCCTCCTGCTAAACCTCCTACTTATCTAACCGCAATGCCAAATTTTAATCATCAAGAACTGTGTCAAGTGACCTGTTTAGGCAATCCCAAACACTTCATATTGTCAGGGAGGAACTTGAATCTGTATGTCAAAAAATGACGACATAAGAAAGAACTGGTTGTTTCAAACACAAAAGCAACTACTCCAGTTGCAGTGGAGAGAGCAATCCAAGATAGGCGGGGTAATGCACAACAGAAAAAGCATAGTAAAAAGAAGAGAAAAAAGCTTTGGACCTTATAAAGCCTAAGCTCTAGTAATAAGAACCACCTCCCAACGTACGGCTGCCTCCATAGAGAGATGATGAGTAAGAACTTCCACCCAGCTGCAATTGTATGTGAAAAAAAAAATCTCTGTGATAACAGTTTAATCAATATTATGAAATCCCTATAGCCTGGCTTCACTCAAACAAGAAAATTGATCAAGAATTTATGTAAATATGTTTACAAAAATTGAGGTTGAAATCATACATCGGTATTATAGTAATCACTTCTGCTCGGATAAATAGAGGAATAGAGTCCAGTGCCAGTCCCAATAGGATCTTCAAAAATCCAAAGAAATGTAAATTTTGATTAGATCCATAATTATATCTTATGCGAACTTAAAGTCCAAGTCAGGCAATTGCTAGTACAATACTTACCTGGAGCAAGTCGGTCATATGTACTAGGAACTGTTTGCTGACTTGGATAGCGTGTGCCACTGGTAACAGGCTCTGAATAATTATAACGGGTCCTAGCATGTCCTCTGCTTCCAGACTCACCATATCGAGGATTTTCATCCTGATGCAAGACACAATTTTTAATCATATATCAGTTTAATCAACATCTACCTCTGATATGCATGCATCAACTGCATTATAAGAAATAACCCTCATTTCATACCAATGTTGCATATGGACGTTTTGTTCCATGGCCAATAATATCATATGCATATGAATCCTGCCTCATACGGCTGTGCTCCAACTCTCTGTCTAGTCGACCAATATATGTATCTTCGGCAGGTGGAAATGAGTGTCTTCGAGACTGGAGAGGTCTTGCTCCACCACGTAGCAAGTTCCCACGCTTTGGTCCATAACCATCCTTGTACGTGACAGGTCTGGTCCCAGCAGTCCGGTTAGTGAAGTCTCCGCCTCGTCTTGTAGGAGCAGCAGGTCTACTATAAAATGCATTCTTTTGCCTTGAATAATCCCTGTAAGAACCCCTCCTTGGGCCACCTGCACATGAGAACAATTAGGCATCAGCTAACTGTTTAAAAAAAAATGCCTAATGAGCATAGTGGAGCCACTTCAGTAGATACTATTCCACCCAGACAGGCATAAATTGTTCAAACAAAACTCTTTTAGCAAGAGACATATTTATTATACCTGCAATATGCCGGGGGGCTCGCCCAGGTCGTCGTTCATCACGGACAAGTTGCTCACGAAAAGCATGAAACAATGTATCCACGTCATCATCATCCCTGGATAAAAATCTTCCACCACGACCAACAAATCCTCGGCCACGCCATCGGGGTATGAAACCTCTCCCTCGCGGCATCCCCACTTTCTTCATAGGATACCTTCCAGCTTGTAGGCCCCAGTCTACTGTGTGCCAAAAAAATTATAACAAATAATACATAAGGCCTAAAAAAATTCGCAAGCTAGTGTACAGAAAGTTCGAAATCAAAAGCCAGTCTCACCTTGTCTAGTACGAATGCCAATGCCAGAGCGACCAATAGGGAATCCACCACGCATTCCTCCTTTCACTGCTTGACTCTTTGGAAGTGGATTGGCAAGTCTAACTCTGACTTTTAACTGTTGAAACTTAAAACATAACAAGTGAGCCAAATGCTATTTAACAGAACATTACAATGATGCTAATTGAAGGCAAATAGGACAAATATACAACTAATGAGGTCACCTTTGTCTCTCCATCAATCAACATAGTGTTGTTTAAACCTTCAATGCATGACATGGCTGCCTCGTGACTAGTAAAATTCACAAATCCAAAATCCCTTCGCTTGGCAGTGGGCATGTTACGAGCCAGCACAACTCGTTCTATTTCACCATATGGCTTCAGGTACTCCTTCACTCGGTCCTCATCCCAATAAGGTGGGATCCCATCAACAAACACTGACTTAACCTACATCAGATCAAAAGCAAACCATATAATAGATATCTCTGGGTTACAAAACAAGTAAAAACTACTAATAGATTTACTCACCTTTCCACAGGTAATAATAACCTACTAGTAAAAACAACAAATTAGCAAAAAGAAAAGACTAAAAACCAAGCCACATAATAGCTATCTCCAAGTCACAAAACATGCAAAAACTATTTAAAGATTATACTCACCTCACCATAGACCTATCAGTTAAAATAATAACGAACTTAACAAAGAACAAAGAGAGTAAAATTGGAGTTTGCAAGTAAAGTAAAAGGCAACACACCTGGGCCATGATCTCTTCGTCAGGCTCACGCAGTGGCTCTGCAAATGCCACTTTTGCAGTTCTATCAGCACCAAAAATAACATCTGGCCTCTGAAGGCGTTTGTATGCATTCATCGCATCCATGTGCGTAGAAAATGCTATAAATGCAAAACCACGGCTTATTCCTTCATTTTGAGTATCACCCACTAGAGTTAGCTCTTCAAGACCCTCTATTCCATAGTCCTTAAGCTTCCCTTTAACCTGTATTTTACAGCCAATTGCATAAGATATGATATATGAGATAGTGTTCGGCAAATCCCCTGTAATAACAAATAGTTAATTCCCCGGCTGCAACTCTTACCGCTTCCTTTGTCCACGTCTTGCAAATATTGCCCAAGAATAAGGTATCATTGTCCTCGCTTGGGGCAAGACCACATCGCTTCCCTCGGATCTAAACACCAAATAAATCCATATTTATCTTCAATTATATCTATAATTAATATGAATGTTTCAGTTACTTGAAAGCAATAAGTGAATTTTCATGTCTCCCTGTGAACAATAAGGCAAGTAAACTAAATATGAATGTTAATAGCTTAGATCATAAAACTAGAGTAAAAATACAATACAACAAATATCTGATTCATTGCAGAAAAATCTAAGACAAAAGCCGTACGAACAAAGTACAGAAGTTCTTAATGTTGAACCTTAAAAACTTATCACTGATACATATACAATCGATGTGTCACTCAATGATGTTCGTGTTTCCCTGACAAGAATTGGGCAACTAAAAGTATGAATGTTAATAGCTTATATCAAATACTATTAAGTTCAATGGCGTAAATGCTATGCAGCCGATACAATACAGAAGAATAATATATTGAGGTGCTACATATACAAAAACTATTACTCAACACAGCATATTCAGGTGCTGCTATTTAGCCTACATTTAAAACTAATACATGAGTTAATCAACACATAATAATCTTCTTTCAAAAACCACTTACCGTAGGGTTCTTCAGCTCAGTCACGGCATGCTTTGCTTGTTCATTAGTTGCAAATCCAATAAATGCGTAGCCCTTATTTTTATTCGTTCCTGGATTCTTTGGCAAGCGCACTTCTACCACCTCTCCCACCTGAGAAAATACTTTTCTCAAATCCTCTTCAGTTGCATCTTTATCCAATCCACCAACAAACACTTCAAGCTCCTTCTTTCTGCTCCTTTCCTGGACAGCGTCGGGTACTTCCATTTCATTGTGTTCTTCGTCTCCTTCCTCTTCCCCTGCGGCCTCATCATCACCCTCCTCGACCTCTGCTTCTTCATACCCTTCTCCATCACCATAGTCTTCCATTTCTTCACCCTCTTGATCGACATCTTCAGGCTCCTCTTCTTCCTCGTATTCTTCCCCACCAAATTCTTCATTTTCCATAGGTTCCACTTCATTCTGTTCACCCTTTTCTACAATCTCATCTGTTGTGGCCTCTTTCAGTTCTCCTGGAACTACCTTCGTTGCTTCCTCTTTCTCAGAAGAGTTATTAACCTTAGCGCTAGAATTTGTCACAAATTTATCAGTAGCACTGAGCTTAGAAGCATCTGCTGTTTTTGCCCTTGGCGTAATACCAAATTTAGTTTCCATAGCAGAACCAGTTTTCACCCCTGGAGTCACTTTTTTTACCAATTTTGATGCTCCAGGATTCCCCTTCATTTCCCTTGCCACTGGGAGATCCAGTAAAAACACTTTAATTTCTTGCATTACATAACATTCATAATGGAATCATTCTACATATCCCAGATTACTGACTATCAAGACATCCAGTAAACTCATAATTAAAATTAAAAGGCCACCAGAAATTTAGAAAATATCCCAACTTAAGACAAAAGAGCAAACCTTCAGCCTGTGTTTTCGCATCTGCTTCTGGTATAGAAGTGCTATCTTTCAGATTCTGCTTCGTTTGCTCATCGGTTTTGGGCACATTAAATGTGGGCGTTCTATATGTCTTTGCCTCATTGGTGGCTGACGCAGATTCTGTCACAGGATCTGTGGAACCGGGTTTTGTAAGAGGTTTTGTAGCCACCTTTTTGGGAGTAAGCTGCTTTGCAGTGTCAGACTTTGCATTTGGAGGGTTTGTGCTGCGAGTCCTCATTGCAAAGTACCTAAAACTAACTAAAACTAAGGAAAATATGTCACCGTACAAACATGAAAATATACAGTCAACAATAGTAAAACTCAGCTGAAAACATTTCTTTCACACAACACTCTCCTAGATTACTTTATTGAAGTTAAACATAAGAGAAATTCATGGCTTGAATACTGATCATAGTTTCTCCACTTAAAGATACTCTACACGAGATTAAATTTATTTTACAGCACGTCCAATTCGATCTAACCTAACATAATAGTCTGTCAGAAAAAAGCCGCAAATCATCATATTCTCCCTGTAAATTTATTTTACAGCACGTCCAATTCGATCTAACCTAACATAATAGTCTGTCAGAACCTACGGCGATCCTAAATTTTTGCAAACAGAAAACCCTGTAATTTCACGTGGAAAATATTAAAGCAAAGAAACTCCTACCTGTCTGTTCGGATATCGCAAATGGTATAAAGCTTGCCGTTACCAGATAATGGCTCTGGAGCTGAAATCCTTGCGAAATTTGAGAACATTCAGCCAAATAAATGGAATTGTAGGAAAACGAACGAGCAAACCATTAAAGCTGACCAAAACAAAAAACCCAATGAAAACTGATTTCATACCTGAAACTCGTCCGTCAGAGGTAAAATTTAGCGCTCACAACTTCACCGACAATGGATAACCATAAAGAAAACCCCCGTTCGGTCTAAATTTGCAGCTTCACGTACTGTGGTTTCGAGTGTGCGGTCTCAGAAATCGATAGGGTTTGACTGTATTTAAAACTCCTGTACGCAAAATTTGATGTTTTCTAATCGGATTTTCACGTCCGGAGAAAAGTACGTTTATATACTCGTTACAAAGGTGCGGTCCCATGGACCTCGCGTGGGCTAGGACTAGATTTTCTGGGGCGTTTAGTGAAGGGCGGAGCTGGAACTCCAGTGTTCGAAATTGAACGCTTTCTAGCCCTTCTTAGTGCTCCTCGCTTTTCATAGAAGGGGTAAAAAAATTACGCTCCGAAAAGAATTTAAAATATCAAAATCATTTGTTAATTACAAATGTTAGATTAAATTTTTATATTTCAAAAAGGAATAGTTTTAATAAGCTGTCAATATTTTTTTAAGTTTACCATAATTTTGAACGCATAAATCACTTTGATTGACTAGTGATAGTTTTGTAGAAGAGACCAGTGAAAGTAAAAATGATCTCATGCAATTTAATAGTTATGTCATGATTTGGGGACATTTCCATGTTTGAAGGGTTTATTTAATTTATACTTTTTAGTAAAAGTGGTTTTTTTTAACCTTTCATCCTTGAAGGGTTAAATGAATATATGCCCTTCCAAATGAAATTAAGAGCAGACCTTCAAATTTGATCACTCGCTGGGAGGGGTTGCAAACATTCCTTTTTAATTTGGGAAAAAGGGAGAAGAATTTTAAAGGTGAATGATTTTTAACCCAGGCTATGTGTTTAGGTTTTATGTTGAAAAAAAAAAGTGATTGTGGAGATCGTGATTAATGTTATTGTTTTCGTCATGATAATTATGACCTTGTTCATGCAAAAGGCATTTAGAGAATTTGTTGGAATATGTGTTTGGAAGTTTGCATTTTTTTTCTAAGTTAGACTAATTCTATTAATGTAACAAAAGTAGTACAATGAGGCACCAGCCTTTGCAGAGCAAGCCCCAAATTATGCCATGTTTAACAACAAAAGACTGGAAAGAGATTGCCCGCACCAGGGAAACCAGTCCTAAACTATAAGAGTTTACTGCCCACGCAGGGGTAACAGCTTGTAGTGCCAGAGTTTGTTGCCCACGCAGGGGTAACAGCCTATAGGGGTAAAATTAACAATATTGCATTAAGAAAAAAAACACCAGAATAGACCCATAGTATTGGGAGCCGGGAACCCAGAACCTGAAAATCATTGACCAGCTAGGTGTTGTTAGGAGGAGGAGGTTCTTCCACTATCAGACACCTGTACACCTCCATGTCATCTTCTGCATCTTGTTTATTTCTCGGAGTTTCTTCCATGTTCTTGAAGTGGCTTGGATCGGTGCGTCCCTGAGCTGCTTATGTACGTCCCTGAGCTACTTCCAGGGGCTTGTCTCTCGCTGGTGGTGTTCCGCACCTGAGTATTGCAGGTTGGGTCTTCAGAGTTTTGTGACTCTTCTCTAAATGCCACCGAGATAGTTGCTATTATGTAGGGATGTTCCAACGTGCAGCGAAATTGAAATTGTGCATAATGACTGGGTTGCAGAGATGATACAGAGGCAGCAGGAGGCTGGGGAGCAGAGTCAATAGGCCGCACACCTGCAGTCTAAGCCCACCCCCAACCACTGCGAGTGGCTGAGTAGCGTCCAAAGAAATGAATCGTCGAAGAGGAGGAAGAGTCAGAGGGGGACAAGTCAGAGAGGGACAAGGACGAGGGGGGGGGGGGGGGTGGGGGGGGTGGGGG
This sequence comes from Pinus taeda, assembly GCA_000404065.3. Classification (NCBI taxonomy): domain Eukaryota; kingdom Viridiplantae; phylum Streptophyta; class Pinopsida; order Pinales; family Pinaceae; genus Pinus; species Pinus taeda. The sequence continues at coordinate 91,335 of APFE030286261.1, read as the reverse complement.
GCGAATGATCTTACCTCTACTACTACCCCTCCTATAGCACATTCGATGACGCAAACGAGGTATGCTCACCTGGGCAAAATTGAGCGAACAAGGACGAGAAGGAGTAGTGCCAAAGAATGAGTGGTTAATGGGAATAGAAGGACCTGTAATCAGTGGTTCAGAGCAGAGATTCAAGATCGAAGAACCAGTCTATAGGCAGCATAGAAGACTCTGCGATAATTGTGCACCATCTACCATCTCAATGCAGCACAGAACTTGGCAGAGTCTCCCCGTTGTCGTGCGCGAGCTCGGCTCTGCAGCAGCAAGGAGACACTTGCAGTTCAGAGGAGGCAGAGTAAGGGGAAGACAGTCTAAAGAGGCCATCTTAAAAACCAAATTGATGATGCCTTGACCTGCGCAGTCCGTTAATGTGCCATTAATATCGGCGGTGGCTTTCTGTATATGCTTCTGAGTGGAAGCGTGGGTGGCCAGGTGCCTTGCCACTTGCCAACCCAAGGTCGTTGTACAGTACCTGTGTGCCTAAACACCCGCATCCGGGTGTTTGGAAGTTTGCATTTTGTACATGCTAATGTTCCATATTTTTATGGGGTTTTACTTGGTGTGTATTCTTGATTAACCTTTTTCATTTTTATGGGAGGAATATTCATTAATTAAAGGTTTTAAAATAATATTAGTTATTTCTTGCTCATTGATGTTGTGTATTACTAGCTTAGTATGCTTGCATGGTTGCCTTGGCTTTTGTAACATATTATTGCTCATTGCTTAATTCAATATTCCTTAAGGTAAACCTTTGGCACATATTTCTAGGGTGCATGTTTTAGAAAATAGTTTTGCATTATAATGGTTGAGTTTTTTTAATAAACACTCCACTTTAGGGTGCTTGCCTTGGGATCCCTAATGGTGGGAGATGATTAAATGTTTTCTCAAATAACATTCCACTTGTCCACATATTTTTAGAACACTTTCTTTGGTTTTGGAAGTGTTGATGGTATTGGCATGTGGTTTCATGGAATTGTATAGTTTATTGTTATTTTTGGGGAGTGTGTTACCCTTCATGCACATTCTCTTAGGTTGTCTACTCTTTTAGGCTCTTGGATTGAGGAGGGTTGGTTATTTTCACATGGGCCTATGCCTTTGCACATTATTTGAGGTGGCCTCCACAATGGAGGCTATTATAACAAAAGTGAACCTTTTTTACACATATATTTACAATATTTATTCTTTGAAGAGTTAGTTAGTTGGCTTGTTGGAGAAAGAGCTCTCACTATTTCTTATGTTTTTGTGCATGTGTTTAACATCTCTAGGTAGATTACCCCTCGATTCAAGGAGCACCCTTGTTATGAAAGGAAAAATAATTATATTATATGTTGGTTCGTTTTTATGGAGGAATTGATATTCGTTATGAGGATATTAAGAGCAATATATTCTTTAGTCATTTGGCAATTTTTTGTGAAAATGATCCAATTACAAAGCACATTCAACAACTCCAAAAGTTGAGTCTCAAGAGTAAAGAACATTTTAAACGGTATTTTGTTAGACCACTTTATGGTAACTTCAAAAGAAAACATCCAACATGAGGTGTGCCTCTCTTAACCTAAATCCCTAGAGCGTGTTTTAAGTCTAGTGAGGAAAGTTGAAGGCAAAAATATGGCTACTAAAAGAGTGTTCACTAAGAACTATAAAGAACATCATGCTCCCTCCCCTAAAGTAACAAGGTTAGCAGCTCAACAAACAGAGGAAAGAAGAGCAAAGGGACTATGCTTGTTAGGGTCCAACCCTAACCCCCTTATTTATGTAATAGGGTCAAGTCATAGTTATAGTTAGTTAAAGAGTCAATAAAGCCCATATTAATAATTGTAAGTGGTTGACTCGCATTTAAAGAAAGGGACCACAATTAGTTGCAAATGGGCAATGGTATTAGATAGATGGTATTAATAGAACCATAGTATTGACCCATGGTATTGCATGTATGAATCCTATATAAAGGATAGAGACTTCCCATTGAGGAGTGTCGTGTCTTATTCTATAATCGATCCCTACTCTATTGGAGGTTTCTCCCTCAAAGAGGTAAGTGAATGTTGCTTTCATCTTTGAATAATAAAATACATGTTGCTATCTCTCATTTTGTTCTATGTTCTGGGTTGTATTTCTTCGCATATTCGCTATTCTGACATCTTCTCGCAAGTCAAGAGCATAACAAGTGGTATCAGAGCACTTTTCAGAGCCAGTGGTATCTCCATTTGTAGCATAATTTTTTTTTGGCTAGAGACGTGTTCCGGCGTCTTTAAACCACGGGATTTATCATTGAGCACATAAACCTGCATATTTGGGGAGGCATGCACGCAGGAAATACAAGAGGTGGTCACGCTTGTTGGACTCCCTTGTAACCCCTATGGTACCTGTTGTACAGGTAAATCCCCTCTGCGGACAGAGGTGATCCCACTAGCCTAAATGGGGTCTAGTAACAATCAAACAACGCTAACACGCAGGTCCCTAATTACAAAGTAAAGACCGATGATGAGGGCCTACCTCGAATCCAACACTAGTATTCGTAGAAGAGTCGTCACTCCCGTTCTTTCGCTTCAGCTAGTCACAATCCTCACGATCCTCGTGAACAGACACCTGCACATGCAAAGAACAAGACAAATACAAGCATAAAATCCAAGAAATGCAACTATGTATCAGTCAGAAAGGATACAACTCAAACATCATAATAAAGACACATGAGTGGAACCATAATGATAGTCGCCTATTATTATTGATAAACAAAAGAGAATACAACCAAGTTCTGACGTCAAATCCTCCTTTGGCTGGGTAATCAGCAAAACATGCCTTGCAAAGCTTGTAGGGGATGGGAACAAGCCTCTCTATCCTTGATTACTTGGACATGGATCTCCTCCTTAAAGGTTTAGCCTCATAGAGATGAACAAGGCCTCTTGCAAGATGAGCTTAGCAATTCTCAGACTTTGGGACTTAGACTTGGGAGCTTGAAAAGTAGAATTACTAACAAGCTTATCAAAGGCAAAGGGACAAGTTTATATAGAGGTAGGAGGAGTAGATAAGACCATCCACTTGATTCATGGGATTGTTCTTATCATTAGGAAGATTCCATGAGAGGTGGAGAACTACTTCCCTCCTTGGGAGATTCGAAGCCCAACTGAACTAATTCAAATTGGAATCAGTTCATGGATAGGTTAGAAGGAACCTTCGGAAGTTTGTTTGTTAAAAACATTACCCAACTAGCATCAGCTGGCGCGCCCTCTTTGGAGGATTTCCCCCATTGGCACGAGTGATACACTGTGAAACAACGCTAATGGAAAAAGGGCCATATTTTTGGGTATTTTGCAGAAGGTGTCTTTAGGGCATATGGAGTGCATACTTTAAGGGATACAATGTAGGTGTTTTCAAGTTATGTCACTTCTCACAGGTCCCGGAATAGGTCCTCCAATGTATAGGAGAAGGGGTAACAAGGACGGTGACAAAACACTGTGTAACAAACATACAATGGCATTCACAAATAACAACATTCACAATTTCATAGTTGGATGGAAGAAAACTCAAAGAACTTTATTAAATAAAAGAGAGAATAACAACCCAGCTATCTGATCTAGCATCATCCTCCCAGCATCAAAGCCCTCTTCACCTCATGAAAAACAATATCACACCAACAATACAATGCTCTTTCTCAACCACAAACTATCAACACTTCCTTGCAAATTACAAAATTCTAGCTTCTATATCTCTCAGATGAGGGATGCATTTATAGATGTGTGCAAGGGTGTGAGTCATCTCTAGGGTTTTGATTAGTATCATTCCACTTGTTGTATTGGGTTCCACTTGGAGATTTCTTGGATCTCTTACTCATCCCTAGGCGAATTCATAGAGGCAAGTGTCATAGGAGAAGTTTCTAGCAGATTCCATGAGCATCCACTTAGCAAATTATCTCATACATTTGTCATCCTCACTCATCACACCCTACAGAAGGCCTCATCAATATGCATCACACCTGGCTAGTGTAGGAGTCAGTATGCATCGCACCTTGACAGTGGAGCAGTCAGTATGGTCTTGTTATAGCCAAATCAGGTTAGTTTTCAGGTGGAAATTTTGGAGAATGATGTAATGAGTTGACCATGATCCTTTAGGGTATGAAATGACAGTTTTAGGGGTTAAAGAGCCCTAATTTATTGACATATAAGATTGGGGTTTCAGTGCCCAAATATGTCTATAAAAATTGCCCTCTAAAGCATGAAGTCGTAAATCTTTGATGTCGAGTGAAATGCTTTATCATGAGGATCCGAGATTTTCGAAACTAGAAGGCGACCTATATAAGTTACAATATAATACATCATCGTAATATAATTTTCATGATCTAGTTGAGGCGAGAATTCCCATGCTCAACTTTATAAATTCATTTCATGTACATAGAAAAGATAGTCGTCTGCATATGCAGACTAGTGATTCTTCAAATGTATATTCATCATCCCCTGCTTGGATGACCATCTGTGTAGCTTCTATGTACATTTGATGTCTTTACATCCTTTAATATATTGCAGCTCGAATGGATGAAACTAGATCCAGGGTCTTCAATCTCATTCAATCTTCACCTGATGTAGAAGTCAATCCATGTGAAGATATGCTTTGAAGTCGAACATGAAAAGACATTTCCTGATTACCAGCCAATAACGTGAGTTGTTAACAGACGTGAGAGGAATCACCGATAATGATGATGATCCTCAAGGTACTATAGTACAATTCACGTGGTGTGAATATATGATCCGATGTCAAACACCATGTAAAATCTTTCAGTCGAAGGCCATTGATGTCAACCTATCACCAGAAGTGAGAAACTTGCCATTGAGGCATGCAAGCTTCAAAGTACTGAAAGGGGTGTTTCTAAGTCAACTTGTTAGATAATAAGCTGATGTCGACAAGAAGTGACCTATCATAGGAGGGCATTAATGTATCCCACATCTACAACATGAAACGAAGCAAATGATCTTTTGGAGGTGAGAATGATCTGATGACACAAGGTTCAGGTATGGCGATCATGAAAAATGGAGGGTGAGGGTATTGCAGTAGATGAGGAATTAACTGGATGGTGGTTTCTCAATTGAATGACTTCTCTTGAACATATCAGTGACACTGAGATGGATTGGCAACATTAACCCTAGAAGATGGATGGAGTGGAATACCAATGTTGATGTGACTGGTGAACAAAATAACCCAACCCGACTCAATCACAGTGATGGAGTGAAAGTGTCATGTTCAAGAGTAGCCTGCTACCATAAAATTATTCAAGTTTCCTTCCCTTTTTCCCCAGTCATTGCTAACCATACCTCTTTATTTTTGTCAAGCTTGAGGAGGATAACATATGTTTGTTCTATAATTTGCCCTTAGGGAAAACCTGTCGCTATGTTTTAGCGAGTCTAGCAATAGTGAAACTCGTTCTTGTCTAGGTGGACAAGTTTGTCGCTATTGTTTAATGAGTTTAACGACAAAGACAACTCAGTCCTTTTCATGTTTAGAGAGTTTGGAAAGGAACAAAAAGGAAACTCGATCAATTCTTTTTCGTAGAAATATCCCTTATGTCTGAGAAAGGGTAAAATAATACAAAAGGGATGACTTTTCGATCACTTTAGTGAGCCAAAAAGACAAGCACTCGAACGTTTTTGTGAGATAATCCGTAAGGTTTGAAAAATATTAAAATATATAGGAGGGATGGCACTTCCAATCACTTTAGCGAGCTGGAAAGGCCAATAGCTCGACAATCTTTTCATATTTAATGAGTCCGAAAAGAGTTTAAAGGAGACTCGTTTTTTTATGAATGAGTGGCGTTTAGGGTAGTGACTAGTTTTGGGTAAGCTTGGAACTTCTCAAAATAGGGTGGTGTGAAGAGGTTGGCTAACAGAACCACTCATCGCAGTTGTTCCTCAAAAAGGGTAAACAATCAAGTGGAAGCATAAGATTAGCCAAAAGGATGCAGGTGATGGCAGGAACACAACCAAGGCTCAAAAGGTTTATAGCATGACAATCACAAAGGTTATTTACCGAAGGTGGGTTCATTTTTTAATGAGCTTGAACTGTGGGGAACTATGCTCAGTGGTAGGTTTATTTTTTAACAAGCTTGAACTATGTAATAACATATGCTCAGTGGTAGGTTTATTTTTTAACAAGCTTGAACCATGCAATAACATATGCTTAGGGGTATGTTTATTTTCTATGAGCTTGAACCATGCGATAACATATGCTCAGTTTTTAGTTTTTCTTTTTATGCAAGCTAGAAAACGGCAAAACTAAAAAAGCTAGAAAAGACAAAACTGAAAAGCTAGAAAAAGTAAAAAGCTAAGGAACCACTGAGGTTAGGTAGGATAGTTTCATATGCAGTTAGACAAAACACTTCCTTTGCTTTGTCCGTAGCATGGGCGAAGGTGAATGGTGGTTGGGCCAATCACCTAACCTACAAAGCTAAACAACTAAAAAGCTAAAAAGGCTAAAAAATGAAATTGAAAAAGGTTTGCATGCCCCTAGCATGATGAAAAGGAGAGTCTCTAGTAAACATACGGAAATCACTATGGTTAAGCAGGATGGTTTTTATCAGCGGTTAGAAAAAACACTTCCTTGTCTTTGTTTGCCAAATAGACAAAGGTGAATGGTGTGTCAGACCAATAACTTAACTTACAAGGAAACTCATATGGTAAGATGGTTTCATCCACAGAGTAGACAAAACACTTCCTTGGCTTCGTCTACAATGCAGACAAAAGTGAATGGTGTTTCAGACCAATCACATAACCTACAAGGGAAACCTATCTTTTCAGCTGGGTTCATCCGCTAAAGCAAACAAGAGTGCATGCCCCCTAAGCTTCATTACATTCACCAGTCTACTCATGGTAATTATGTGGATGGAATGAACGTTGAAGAGACACTCTCGATCCAAAAGGACCATTTAGGGATGATGTTTGACTTGAAGCTGTGTTTGAACCGGGAAATGAAAGCTAGTCAACAGTGACAATTTTTCCTTCATGCGAGAAACACATCACTCGAAAGAGTGTTGAAACAATAGCATCCATGTTATAAACGTAGTCACGTCCGAGGAGAATATTTTAATCTAACGATCCTTGGACTACCATCACGTTCAAGTGAATGGTTTTCTTTCCCAAATTTATCAGTAACTCAGGAAGGATCCCAAACGGTCAACTAGTTCCTTTGTTATGATAAATTTTGGGCGACAGGCATAAGAAATGGGGAACCAAGCGCTTTCCAAGTAGTTGAGGAAAGGATATTCACTGAAGCACCCTCATCTATGATAGTACCAGAAATGATCATTTTGTAGACTTGTACTATGATACGGAATAGTACATTAGAAGGAAGGAGGGATCTTGCTAGTCGATTCCAATCGAAGGAAGTGACTAAACTACTTGGAGGAGGTACTAAATAAACGAGAGAAATAACTGCTTGAGTCGTGGGAACTGGGGGATTCCCTTCCTATTATAAAGGAATGGGCGGAATTCCCCCAAGTTCATCGGACTCTAAGGTGATAAAAATAATTTGACGGTATTGTTCTTACTCTCTTCGGGAAGGGTATGATCTTCTGAAGGTAAAACTGGGTCGACTGCCATCTCGACCTGTTGACTTTAGTCTGGTATGGATTCAGAAGATTCATTTTCAGTGATAGGTGTTTCGATCGATGGTTGAGTTATGTCAGTTAGATTTTCAACTAGTAAAGGACTTGGGGAGAGTTTCCTGTATCTAGATGGAAGTCGTTGTGGTGAAGTAGGACGGTCATGCAAGAATCTTTTGGCTTCATCCAAAAGAGGACAACGGGGAAGGGTATGGTCCCCTTCACATAACCTACCTGGAATTTTGACCTTTCCTTTTTGTCTACTATTACTAGTTGATGGTGTGTTGTCAACATGATCAGCAGAGGTTGATGACATTGGTTGGTACGAATGGGGGGGCCATTCCCTCAAGATCCGAGGAATGCACAGACATTTTCGATGAAAATGGTCTCCTCTACAAATTATGCATGGATATCTAGTTTTGGAAAGTTAGCATACGGATTTTCACCAGATGCTGCAAGGTTGCCCCCTTGCTGAATTGTCTTCTTCTTCTTCTTCTCCTTCCCTGTCTTCTTCTTCTCAGCCACTTGGTTACTAGCATCACTATTTTCACCAAGCGAAGAGGAAGAAGGGGAGGGAGAAATAAAAGAAGAATAATGTGAAGGGTCAACTTCAGTAACAACTGGTTTTTGATTCGATTACTGAGGAATTACGGTATTTTGAATGACATAGGTTTTGAAAAGCCAGACTGGTAGGCCAATTGTGATTCCCAGAAGGGACACTGTGGCCATATACGGAGAACCAATATTTCCGTAAGAAGAAAATGGACTAGGATTCCCTTCAAAAGGGATTCCTTGATTTCTGGACTCCATTATCTCAACCTAAGATCAATGAAGGAACAAGGATGTTATTCCGAATTTAATAAATTTTAATGACGCTTTGACACAACTTTGATTTTTCAATTTTTTAGAGTTGAGAAAAATCTAAAGATGACTCTAGTCCCTTTCGATTTTTAATGATCCTGAAGTGACAAGTGCTTAGATGGACTTTTTCTTTTAAAGAGTTGAAAAGGAACGAAAGTGACTACTCTGGAAATCTAGACAGAGGGATTACCAAACCAATCACAAAACTACAATATACACCTTGGTGATAAATTAAAGAGAAATTACGAAGGACTTATGTATGACAATCAATCTTCCCAAATGTTGCATTCAGTGCATTGCGATCAATAGGGCGGTAGACACGACTTCCTATGGATAAAGGATATAAGACTATTGTGGTCTCCCAATATATACGTGACGTTACGGGGAGCACAATTCTATGATAGCACTTGTTGTATCAAAGAGGAGGAATCATCCAACCTTCTATGAAAATGATACTTACTAGATTTTATGACACCAGAACATGTCTCTAGCCTAGACCTCTAGATGTGTTGTGTTAGGTTCCAAAGCATTGTTAGGTTCATTGAGATTTATTTTAGAGTTTATCTTGTTTAAAAGTTTGTCTTTCAATGGTTCACGATGTGATATTGATTTGAAATTCCTAAAAATGCAATCTACAATGATAAACAATCATTGTTTATTTTGATCAATGAAAATCCTAGCTACTAGGGAAAGAAAATTATGATTCTTTCAAACAAAGAGTAAAGAGCACACACTAAATGCACTTTCCTAAATCATTTTTTGCACACAAGCTAAATGAAAATTTAGATGCATGTATTTGTTTTTCGTTCCCCTTAATGTGAAAAATGCCAAAAAGGAAAACTAAGTATTGCACATATCTGAAATATTTCATTCAAAGCGACATTTCGACAATTTTCTTTTTCAAAATAGGAAGGAAGACTAAACGACACTTTTCAATTTCGACTAGAAAATTATTTCGACACTTCGAATAACAACAAATCAAATAAAATACATGACAAAAAGTTCAATCGACTATTCAAAGAAGGAAGACTCGACGACACTTCTCTTTTTGACACAAAACGACAGTTACAACACTCTTTGTACCAAAATGACAGATCGATTTAAGCAACGTTTCGACAAAGAATTGTAAATGATGCACAAATACATAAAAAAGCACAAATACATAAAAACATTTACTAATCCTAACCAATGGAGGCTGATCTATGTAATGCAGGTAGGCTTCAATAATGAGGTATTGTTCATACTTAGCAAAACAACTAAATAGAACTGAAAACAAGGACAAAATCCCCAAATTTCAAGAAGGGAAATAGGCTCAGCCAATCATTGCACCTGGGCTTCACAGAAACAAGTATGAATCACACTTGGTACACTCAAGAAGTGTGATGCATACTGGTTGAAAATGATAGACAATGCGATGGGCCAGGGAGCGCAACTAAGGTGGGTTTTGGCTCAAAATTGTTGCTGATTTTAGTGATTTAAGCTGAGCTATGATGGACAGTAGAGAGAAAAGTACAGAGGAATGATCTTGGGAGGTTACTGAGCTACCAAAAGGGCATCTAGAATACTTTTAAGTCAAATGTTCAATTCATAAACTAAACCAGAGATTGAGTGAAGCAACATTCATCTATTATGAAATTGTAGAGAAAGAGAAGTTCGAAGGCTATCTGGCTAACTTCAGGCTCTGTCTATAGTTTGTAAAGTAAACAAAAATAGAAAAAATATATATATTCAATCCCTAGCGGAGTCGCCATTTTGTTTCCAAGAAAACTAGTGTCTTTTCAATCAACTAGCCCTCTAGGATTGGCAGCTATCCTAGAAACAAACAATCAAAGCAATTTGGGATTTCTTCTATGTATGATAGATAAGAGAGAAGCAAAGGAACCAACCTGGATCTTCCGCTTAACTCCTTGCTTGATCTCTCTCCCCCTTGACAGAGCTTGAAACTCCTCTCCTACTTATCCCGCTTAGAGAATACTTGTAGAAACAAAGAAACAAAACATCGTCAAAGCATCCTGATCTATTATATCATAAGCATTGCAGAATCAGAAATACAATGAACATACAATGGAATTCACAAATAATAACATTCACAATTGCATAGTTGTATGGAAGAAAACTCAAAGAACTTCATTAAATAGAAGGGAGAATTACAACCCAGCTGTCTAATCCAGTGTCGTCCTCCTACCATCAAAAGCCTCTTCACCTCATGAAAAGAAAGATCACACCAACAATACAATGCTCTTTCTAAACCACAAACTATCAACACTTCCTTGCAAATTGCAAAATTACAGCCTCTAGATCTCTCAAATGAGGGATCCATTTATAAATGTGTGCAAGGGTGTGAGTCATCTCTAGGGTTTTGATTAGTGTCATTCCACTTGTTGTTTTTGGTTCCACTTGGATATTTCTTGGATCTCTTACTCATCCCTGGGTGAATTCAGAGAGGCAAGTGTCATAGGAGGAGTTTCTAGAAGATTCCATGAGCATCTACTTAGCAAACTGTCTCGGACATTTGTCCATCCTCGATCATCGCACCCTATTATCACTCAGGTTGTTCCCTACTTCCTATAGGGAATACGTCCGATGTAACCACTAACCAATCTTTTAGCTGCAGGTCCTAGCCTACCTGCAACCAGAGAGGGCTCTCTCTTTGTAATTTAGCTTTGTTTTGAAGTGTTTTAGGCTAGTTATGATGAACAAGGTTTGGTTTTAAGTTTGTTGGATGGTGATCTCAAACAAAACTAGGATGCAAGTATATAACTATTTTTTTCCATTGGGCAATGGAGTCACCGAGAGTGTAATTATTGAAAGAGCTTCTTGGTGAAAAGGTAGTGCTATAGAGCAGGATAGGCAGGCTAGAAACAATTTTCAAATCTGGAAATGATAGAATGAAGTCAGGGAATGAAAGGAAATCAAGAATCTTTCATTATACTAGTAGAGGGAAAATGTATGAATATTGTGTAGGAGCAATTAAGGATTCCTAAACAGTATTCAAAATGAGAGAACTAGTGCAAACATGAGCAGTTAAGAATTCATATTTATGACGAGTCCTGAGGAAAACATAATTAATAACAGAGATTGAACATAAGGTGCATTCAAACAAATCCTATTCTATTCCTCTTCTCTGTTACCAAGATTATGAAACGTAAATGAGATTTACAAAATAGAAAACATAAAACACAGTTCAATATAACTTATTGTTCCATAGCATGACACGGGAATTCTGTAGCAAGTCCTAGAACATCCAATCCACCTTCAGATCATTCAAACACAGTGAACTTCAACCGCCATTTGTATTAGCACAGTCTGATATGTTACAGCGCAGTTCAGAAAGAAGAAATCATCAACCCTCAATACATCTCTTTTACGAGTATATATAGGAGTTTTACAAAATATCCCATAGGGAAATATGTGAATATCAATGTATCCATCTACTTCTGACATAATTAATAATGATTTGTGGAAAAATCGTGCAGCAATAACTGAAGAATTAAAATCTCTTTACTCGTTGTAGCAGGTGTCCTCTGTGTTGTTGACCTTTTGGCTCTGGCTGTCGGTGGGTGACCGCTTCCTTGAAATGTTGTCCTGTAGTGATGTCCTGTGACACCTGTTCTGCGCTTTTGAATATTAGCGCGAATTTCCCCCACTACTAATTTGAATTTTATGGTAGCTGAGCCACATCATACAATTTCCTCATGCAGTGAATAAATAAGAAGAGATTCAAACTAGTTTAAAAATCTGAAGCAGACTTTGCCACCAATCCTCAGTTGGCAATTGATGTTTTCTTAACTTGTATAATGTTTCATCAGCTTCAGTGTAGGTATGATAATTCAACCAAACTGGAAAAATGTGTGCTACCTCATGCTCTATGTAAAACAAATCCTTCAGCTTGTCATATAAACTCTACCCTGTGGGAGGGTCAGCTTCTTCTATGCTGCTGGATGATGTTGTGTTTTGATTTTGTATGAAGGTACTAAACCTGTTTTCATACTATTCCTGTTTTAGTAGCCTTCCAGCACTAGTAACCAGACTGGGTAAACCTTTGGCTTGCAAGTTTGCAAGCCTCTGTCTAAAAGTATTTACCTCTATCTGCATTTCCTGGCACTTCCTTTCTATAGTCTGGAAAAAATTCCTCATTGTCAACACTTCCTTGACTCTTACTATAGTCTCTGTCCTGTTCTAGATGTTTAGTGCTGCCAGCTAGTCTCCAGTACTAGTATTCAAAAAGTGAATCAATTGAGTAGCTTGCTCAGGCTTATTTGCTAGCAATGTTCTGGCTTTATGAGTTTCATGATGAGCTACAGTCATCAATTCTATTTGGTCAAACATGGTTTGTATTCCTGTCCATTGTTCAGCAAGAGATTGGCCAATTTTATTCCACAAAATTGTTTTTATCTCAGTCAAGGTCCTATGGAGTGTGAGGTCTTTCTCCAAGGCCTTTATCTTATTTTCCAGGGCCTTTACTTCCCTGGTTTTCTTAGCAATTGTCATTTTTGACTTATCATAACTAGCCTCAATCTTGGCTAGCTTTTCTTTTGTTTCCTTCATCTTTGCCATTTGCAATTCAAGAGCCTTAATCTCTTTCATCATGGCCTCCATACTGAAGCTGGCCTCTTGCACTATTGCTGCTATTGGATCTGCTGAAGTCGATGCACCTGCTATTGAAGTTGAACCTAGGGGAGGTGCTGCTGTAGTAACTGATGTTGGAGGAGATGTAATTATTGGAGTTGTTACTATCAGAGCAGTTTGGGATGGTTGAGGGGCCAACTCTGGTTGTTTCCCTCATTGAGCTTCCTCCAATGCTTTCTCTGTTTCCATTATCCTTTCATTCATCCTCATAAGTAAGCTTACCACATCCTCTACTTCCTATTGTTGTGCTACTTCTGCGGTTTGAGGATGTATGGTGGCTGGCAGCTTCATTTGTTTTCTTAATGCTGCTATGTCTTCCTCCCTCTTTCTAATCAAGGCCTGTGTGCCTTTGGGATCTTTGGGATCATGTCCCAACTCTATGATGATCTCCTCCAAGGATTTTATCCTATTATCCTTGGCCAATGATGAGGCCTTTTCTAGCTCTAACTGGGCAGAAGTATTGTATAGAGAGTTCTACAATCTATGGGCTAACAGAGCCTTGTCTGCTAGTGTAGAATAAACCATTTCTCCTGTCTGCTTATGTAATTCAATCTGGTCTAGAGGATGTATATCTTTTGCTAGTACCTCCAGATTGGTTTTAATGTAATCTGCAACTGACTGTGGCTATTGTGTAGTAGGCCTGAAGTGACTGAGTGTCATCTTCCCTGCTTCTATATCATAGGCTGCCATTAGCCTTTGCTGATTTGTCGGAGCCATTCTCATTAACTGGTGTAAAGATGAAACCTTATAGCCTTGTTTCTAGCTTTAATCTCTACGAATGCCTTCTTTATATCCGAGCCCCTTTTGGCCTACTGTTGGGAGGATGGAAACTCCCCACCTGGTTGTTTCTCTTGCTCCTATCGAAAGGAGCTGGCTAATGTTTCCAAGATAGGAGGGATATGCTGCTCAGAAGTCCCCTCACCCGTGATGTTTCCTATGGTCTCTTCAGTTATTTCCTCCTTGGCATAGGGGTTAAGCCTCTGCTTGTTTTCTCCTTGCTGGTCTGTGGATGTCCCTTTGGGTGTTCCATCTATTCTATCCCTCATTTTACCTCTTTCCTCATTGAGAGGAGTTTGTAGCACAGGGATTTCAGGTGCTTTTTTTTGTGTTAGAGGGCTTTTCTCTTGACCCTTTTCCAGATTTGTGGATGGCAGCTCCTCCATTGTGCTTTGCTGTTCAGAATATTCAATTTCTTTGCCCTTTTCTACTGATGATATGGCCTCTTTAGCAGGCTGCCTTGAAGTAGCAGTTGACGTGCTTGCTCCCACTGGTTGGGGCTATGTGAAGGTGACCTGTGCAACATAATCTAGGTCAATCCTTTTCTCAATTTCTTTCATGTCTCTCTCTAATTTTTCTTCTTTAGTGAGCTCTTCATCATCTAAGGTGCCCTCTACCCATTGTGGTTGATTGGCATATTGTTCAATGTGGGGGAGTAGCTGGTGTACATATCCTGAAAGCCTATGTTTGATTCTTCTAAGGCTTATGAAGTGTTCAGGGTCATATGGTGCCCAGTAGAAGCTATGTTTCAGCATGAGTTCTTGTCCTAGCATGTTGTTTGCATATTTCCATGCTTATTCCCTTTTGTTGAAAACAAAGGGACCCAACTAGTGTCTGATTTTAAGCTGTGCCTTCTTGTTTTTCCCATGAGAATGGGTCAAGTCTGCATTACTAAATTTCCTGAAATGTTCCAAGGCAAAAAGTCTCATCGGAACATATCTTGGCAGCTTATAGGGATACAACTCACACCCATAAATTCTAATTACTGTGTGGTTTTGGTAGAAGTACCAATCACCAATGCTGTAGCCCTTAGAAAGATGCAAAATCCTTTGCATTTCAACAGTAAGCCTGGTAGGAGGAGTCACCATCAATAGGCAAGTAGTAGGGTAAATGAATAGGTCAATAAACTCACAATATGTGTATGGAGAATGGTGGACTTCATGGAAAACTGAGGTCAAATAAACAACAGATCTCCTCTCTCCCTTTGGGTCTAATCTCCTGAGAGGAACCTTAAAGCTATCTGGGTGATAGTAGAGCAACAAGTGGTATATATAGGAAGTGTATTTAAACAATCTTTCTCTCTCCATCATCATGAATTGTTCGTGTATCTTGTTTGCTATGAACGTGGCATAGTCATACATGACAGTAGGGGGATGCCCTAGGGTGAATATGGTTAGGAGAAAGAATATAGTCTCATCCACAAATTCTCCTGTTCTGCATCCTAAGATGTATGAAATCATGTCCACCATGAGCTTGCCTATTTCATTAAATGAAACCTGATGATAGGGAGGAGGATGATCATACTGGCACTTTGGCTTCATAAACAGCTGACTAACTCTTGATATTTCTGCTTTCGAGAGACTTGCACCCTGATCCAGCAAAAGTTTCATTGTGAGGGGAACCAGAGTCTGTGGAGGCTCAAAGTTCAGCATTTCATTTATAGATTGAGGAGTGATATAGAAGAGCATAGACCCATCTGGACTGAGAATTTCCCTCAGAGTGGGTTCATAGTGTGCATGGCATAGGTGGATGAAATCAGGTAGCACATTGACTTTTGGAAGGTAATAGAGGGGCATGCTGGATTGCCAAATCCCTAGAACATCAATGTTATTCCTGTGATTGTGTTTGAATTGACCCACAGCTTTGAGGTGAGAAGTAAGGCCCATCATATCTCTGATCTGAAAGTCTCTGTCTGCTAATGGTAGCCACTCTAAGTCCATATGTGGAGCATTTAAAGGAGCTATGTTCAAGGCTACTGGAGTCTCCATATCTGATAGTGCTGGTATGGATTGCAATGTAGGTGTCAAATAGCAATAGAAAGTGGAATTTAAGCTCAGAGGATATTGACAACAGTATGAAAATTGACTTTCTTTCCCAAACCAATTTATGTGTATTCAGTTTATGATGAATAACAAATTTATAGCCCTTTGACTGGGTTTTTCACACAATTTTTCCAAATCACAGGCTCTGTAGGAAGAACACCGAGAGGATTTGTATTGAATTTTGCCCAAGGGGCGCAAGTATGCAAAGGGAAAGGGAAACTGAGGGTTCCCCTTTAAGAAAATAGGTTGCAATTAATCAGAACAGGGCGCTCGGATAATTTAACTCAAAGTTTGAGCGATTTGTGGAGTTTGTGGGCAGATATGGATGAACTGAGTGCAGGGATAGCTTAGTTTACGAAGGAGTTGAGCTTAAGTTGTAGGTTTGTGAGGATGTAACAGCTCAAATGGTAAATACTGAGCAATCAGTGACTAGTAGGAACTTGTTTGGAAGCAATCACAGGTTCATTCGGCAACTTATAAACCAGAGAAGTATAAAAAACAGGGGATTCGGGCCAAATTGTGGATAAATATGTGTTTCTAGGGCGCCGAGGGTGTTTAACAGGTACAGTTTGAGATGAGAAGATGAACTACAGTGTTGAATTTGCAGGTTGACAGGCTGTAGAAGCTTTGGGAGTGAAAATAGCGGAAAAACGCATGCACGTCGTTTACACAGCAAAAACAGAAATAAACCAAAAATAGTAGTTTTCACGACTTTTAACCAAATTTTGGAAATTTGGTGCTTTCCTTGGATGACGTCATCATGACGTATTTTTTGTTGGGTAGCAGGTATAGAAGATGACGTGGCAGGTGATGTAGATGATGATGCAATCATGACACGGTGGCAGAGTGATGATGTCAATGGGTGACATGGCACAGGTACAGCACAGTGGCAGGCGATGTGGCGGAATCATCATGCGGTGACGTAGGCAAGTGGGGAGGGCAGTAAGTGGTTTGCGTCAGACTACTTTTGGTACGGGAGTGGTATGTGTCAGGGGCATCTCGATGCAATAGGCAGCCGACAGCTGTCCCGGTGTACGACGGTGAAACCGTCGACCATCGGGTACTATCATACCGCTATGAAGGGGCACCCGATAATCATTAGGGCCGTCGGATCTGGGAGGACCAATCCTACGGTGGACGGGCAGGCAACATGATCGAGTTTTAGTGGAAAAGCGCGTCCGATAATCGTTAATTATTTGCGGCTTCGGGTGGTTAAAACCTTAGGTTATGGGTTTAATATGCGCTCAAGATTTGGTTATTTTATCAATCAAATATTAATAAAACCCCAATAAAATGTGCGCAGAGGGTGGTTGAACATAGTTATTTATTTAACAGGGTGTTAAATAAATCCTAAGGGAAATGAACGTGGAGGGGCTAACAATGGTTTCGAAATGGACCTAAGGTTTCCCGACTTATGTTTATATAGCTATAGTTGCCATGGGGAGGAATATTTAGTTTCTTGTAGAATAGGGGGAGGGGAAATGATTTAGGGAGCTAGATAATAGGGTTAGATGTTAATATGAAATGAAAAGGAAATGGATGTATGCTAAGTTTATAGAATGGAGACTTAAGCATAGGGAAATGAATGGATTGTGTAAAGATTAATTTTACACAAGAAATGTGGCTTCTTTTGACTAAGTCAGCTCAGATGTCAACTTGGCTTTTAACAAGAATGGAGTGAAAATGCACTTTTTGGGCAGATCCCAAGGTCCTTGAGGGGATGTTAGTGAATGATTTCTGAGGAGATGAAGGGGAAGTTAGTCATGCTTCCTTTTTGTACCATCAAACAACTGCCATGATAACCCTGTTTCTGCAACCTGAAACTACCTACCCAGCCTAATACACCTAACATTTTTTCTTCCTTTACATTGGGTGCACTTGAACTAGCAAACCCTGATTATCCTCTTTTTCTTTTGACTGTCCTCCTATCTAAATGTACCCTTATCTCTTCCAAGGGCCCAGATTAAGCAGTTGGGCTCCTTAAATTCTCTACCTAGCTAGCCATTTGCCAAGCTTGAACTGTTTGGACATGTATTTCTTTCTCTATTCTACAACAACAATTTAAACATGGCATGGTCCAGATTGAACTATTGGGCCATCCATCAAATGAAATGAGCAGTAGTACCTTCACCTGGTAATCTTGCAAAATAAGATAGCAGTGGCATTTTAACTAGCCACTTTCCTGTTCTTTGGTTTGGGGTTCATTTTCATTAATTTTTCTGACCAATTGATTTTCTTGCCTTTTGATTATTCTTTTAAGGCATACCCTCTTTTCATCTTTTAAATTTCTTTGTCTGTATACAAAATATGGAACCTCTGCAGCATGTAGGGATGAACATATTTAGCACTTCCACTGTCAATCATGAAAAATGAAACCTATTGGTATAGGAATCTAACACACCCTACAGAAGGCCTCATTAGTATGCATCACACTTGGCTACTGTAGGAGTCAGTATGCATCACACCTCGCTAGTGTAGGAGTTAGTATGCGTCGCACCCTGATAGTGGAGTAGTCAGTATCGTCCTGTTTTGGCCAGTTTTGGATGGTTTTTCAGGTGGAACTTTTGGGTAATGATGTAATCAGTTGACCATGATCATTTAGGGTATGAAACAACACTTTTAAGGGTTAAAGAGCCCTAGTTTATTGACATATAAGATTGGGGTTGTAGTGCCCAAAAATGTCTATAATGCATGGCATTATGGTGCCTAAAGGTTCTTCATGGTTCATATAGTTTGAGATCTTCCATTGTATATGTACATTATGAATACCTCCCTAGTTAACGGGAGCATTGGAAAAAGTAACTATGTTCAGTCTTCAATAATGTACTTGAGTCATTATGTAATGTACTTGTCAAAATAATAAATAAAATAAATATTTTTATTATTATTGTGACTTATTAAAGCATGGGTTTCATGCTTGGGTCACTATTTTTTAGGTCAAAGACCCCATTGAGTGCTTCTACGATTTATCCTCAGTCTATAGACTTATTGTACATTTAAAGAGGCCCTTCTAAGCCTTTTGAATCGTGTAAAAATGTTAAGTATTGAGTCAAATATTTATTATGTAACCTCCACTCCATAACAGCCTAAGAGAAGATCAAGTTGGCCTAAGGACTCATTCGACCCCACAAGAAGCATGTAAAAGGAAGGACATCGAATTCATTTGGAGCATCACTTCTCATCAAGTTTGGATTCTATCTACTGGGAAGAAGTGAAAAAATCTATGTGTTGGGCAGAAGTGCAAAACAGGTTGCTGGGAAAGTCTTTTGTTGGGAGTCCGAAGTGAATGTAAGTTTGGGGGTGTCTAAGGAGTCAAGAAAAATCAAAATTTTTGTGATGGTTTGTCTATGTTTCATGCTCTAGATTGGGAGATTGAAGTCTTCCAAGTTGGATTGTTGCTAGAAGCCACTAATTGCTGCAAGTTGATCCATAGTCAAAGTTACTGGGAAGAGGTCAATCTTCTAGAATGAGGGATTCACTCAATGAACCTCTGACATATCAAGTGCGTTCATGGAATATTAAAAAATACCTTTAATTTGAATAAATATTGGGAAATACCTCTAAAAATCACATTATTTAACCCCTACCAATTCAAACCCAATACAACTTCCCAATTTAAAAAATCCCTACTTTCACTAGATACTGTACGTATCCATTTTTCATTAACAATTTTTATACACCTTTATGTTTTTTCATTAACTTTGAGCTCCATTTTTTAATACCTGTCAATATAAAAACCCTCTACCCCTTATATATCCTACAATATATTATGTTGTTTTTTCATCAATAACTATCCCCCAATATGAATGCATGTGATATGGTATTTCTCCCCCAGTGAAGCCCTCAAGTCTTTAGGAGGTTTCCTTCGTGTGAATGGAAGTTTTGTTCTTGGTCTGGGGTGAAGAGTCCCAAAGAATACTATTGGAGGGAAGAATTAATTTGACTCTGTTTTCCCCTTGAGGGGGATTTTTCCCTGGCATGTGCCTACATCTTATGTCCATTGTTTTATCTACTGTTGCTTTCAGTAATTTCTTGATAAACTAAATATTTTCTTGATCTTGATAATTATTTGTGATGTTTCTTATTATTACGATTATTTATATCTTCTTTATTTAGTTCATCAAGCAAATACCAAAAGAAACAACACAAAACAATATACACCAGATGTAGCCACACGTTAGGGAAAAACCCCCTCGAGGGGAAAACTTAGTTAAGATAATTCTTCCTTTCAGTAGTACTCTTTGAGACTCTTCACCCTATAGCAAGACTAGACCTTCCCTTCACACTAAGTCATCCTCCTAGAATTTTGACCTCTTCCCAACAACTTTGACTATGCAGCAACTTACGACAACTGACAACTTGCGGTAATAGAGAAAATTTGAATACTTAGATCTACCAATCTAGAACATGAAAAAAAGAGAGAGAGACACCAAAATTTCAATTTTCCTTGTCTCCTTAGACTTCAACAAACTCACATTTACTTTGGCTTCCCAACAATAAACTTCACACCTTTTCCTAGCTACAAGACAACTTTGCACTTCTGCCGAGCAACAAGAGATTTTCTCACTTCTTCCTAGCTAGGATTTGAACTTGATGAGAGAATAATTCTCCAAATGAATTCGATGACCTTCCTTTTATAGGCTTCTTGTGGGGTAAAATAGGGTCATTAGGCCGATATGGTGTGGAGGTTACATAATTCATATTTGACTCAATACTTAACTCTTTTACATGGTTCAAAAGCCCATGAAGGGTCTCTTTAAATGTACAGTAATTCTTTCAACTCATAATAGATCCTATAATTCCTCAATGGGGACTTTTACCTGACCCAAGCATGAAACCCATGCTTTCATAAGTCACAATAATTATAATAATAATTTTTTTCTTTATCCTTTTGACAAGTACATTACATAGTGACTCTAGTATATCAATGAAGACTGGGCATATTTACATTTTTTACCACTCCCTCTTAACCAGGGAGGTATTCATAATGTGTATATACAATGGAAGATCTAAAACTATATAAACCTTGAAGAACTTTAGGCACCACAATGCTATGGAGTAGATTCATGATCAGGGAAATATATTTAAACAATTAGTCAACAGTTTAGGCACCATAATGCATTGGAATATATTCCTGACCAAGGAAATCTATCCTAGTGGGACTAATATGGACTCAATATTTCAGCTCCTTTAGGTACACTCAGGCTTACTTTATAACCATCAACCTAAACATCCAAGTGTGTATCCAAAACAGAGCTCTTTGACCAACACCACCTTTCCAATGTCGAGACTGAGACATCAACACAAAGTTTAAGCCAGATGTCTTCCGAGGAAATGCTTCACTTACAAAGCCTCAACACCCCTTGATACAACATAAAAGAAAAGACCAATCTCTCCCAGTCAAACTGATTGGTAACCAACATGCTATCAAATTCTTTGAGGGATTCACTATATAAACACAAACCTAATCAATAATATATTTTCACATGTACATAATCACATACAAACCTCTGGGGTCTTTCAAACAACTTGATTTTTCTTCTCAACTTTTCATAGTAGGACTATCAACCGAATCTTTGACAAAAAATTCCTCAATCATATGTTTTCCTTCCTACTTCTCATGTAGCAGCATATCCTCCAAAATTCATTCTTCAATTAGTAGCAAGCTATGCCCTCCCTCTCAACTAGGAGAACCCTCTTTATTCAGACTCCCTCTTAATATTAGGGAGATCTCTTCTATTCATGCTTCCTCTGGGAGATCAAATTCTTCCTTTTCGACATCAGAGAATATTTCGTGGCTTCCAACCAGTTTATCATAGTTATTAACATCCACATCATGCTTATCACATTAATGAATATATTCACCAAGTTGAAGATTGTGTACTTGCACACTTCAATAGAAAGTACAACCAAAACTATAGAGTCATGATGTTATCCATACCATAATCATGGAAGCATTTCATATTTATACATATTTGATACCCAAACTCAATTATGATTAAGAGACATATACTCTTCAACATCTTGCTACGGACTTTGTTATATACTCTAGACTACTTCATAACATTCATTCCATCTAGGGTTTCACTGTTTCTTCCAAAGGTATGACATACCTTACTACAACATATAGAAAACCCCAGAGACAATTCAAAACACATATAGATCTATAAAGCATCTAACAAACTTTCAAGATACATATGTTAGACTTCTCACTAGGGATTCATGCCAATCCTAGATTTCATACAAAAGAATCAATCAAAGTCAATCACAACTTATTCATTAACCTAACCAACTTCAACTAGGGTTAGTTCCAACCCCTATATTTTAAATCAACCATTAATCACTCACTAACATGACCAACTACCACTAGGGTTAGTTGCAAACCCTAGATTTCCAAGAAATCATTAATCTCAACCAAAAATTCAGATTTCAATGATCTCTCACAAATCTCAAATTATAATATAGTCAATATTCATCTAATATTTATACTTCAACTAAGGTTCAACATCAAATCCCACAAATTAAACAATATTACATAGATATCAAAATCATCATATTTAAGAGATTTCACTTTGACAAAAACTTAACTCCAAAACACTAGAATTCCACAATCTCAACAACTATTAAGCACATGGATATCATATTGTTACATTTCACACTAGACAATGTTATTACTAGGATTTAACTACAAAACCCTAGATTTTCATTTTCAACAATCATTTAATAAATTTTAGATTGTTATATCACAGATACTAGACAATTTTAACTGCTAATAGGGTTTAGCTACAAAACCCTAGATTTTAAAATATCACCATCCTAGAATCTAAGACAAGGAATTTAATTAAATCCTAAGACTTATGACCATCAATAACTAGGTCAACACACATATCTAGGAATTCATAACCATATATAAGCATATCATATTTCCAACACTATTGATACATATGACCTAGACCAAGCTAGGGTTTCGACCAAAAGGACATATCTATATATGCCTAGATTTCCTCATCATGCAAATATATTTCATATCATGTGTTTCGTCACACCCAACTTCAAAAATATCAATAAGAGATAGAAACAACCATCTAGATTACGCTGGGGTTTTATCGGACAAACATACCCATAGCAAGGAAAGAATTTCTATGACAATATAAGGGTCTTTCTCACACATTCCACCAAAACTTAATGACCCATAGTTCTAATGTAGAAACATAGCAAAACCTATATCACCAATACTTCAAAGATTCTGGGATTTTATACCTTATCACACAACCTTAACAAGTTAGTATTTCCCAATTATACCAAAATCCCAAACATCACATCATCAATAGAACTTCAACTAACATTTCAAAATATCCCTAAGCAACTTAGGATTTCAAACATTCACATTAGAATACCCTTTGGTTAGGGCTTTCCAGAACTTTTCAAGGGCTCTACATAGTCGATCAAGAATATGAGTGGGGTGGGTAGATTTATCAAGAGATCAATCACCTAAACAAGAATCACTAAGATTCAATACAACTAGTCATAACAATTTTAGTAATAGAAAATCAAATGAATAATCCTTTCAATCACTGTATATAAAGCATACCTTTCATTCTTGACTAACCTTTTCTTGAGAGATCATCCTTCTTGTAGACGTTTTTCCTAATCATGAAAACAGAGGGATAAAGGTGATTATTATTTAATATAATCAAAACTAAATGAGTACATGAAGCCAAAAATGAAAAGACATGAGATACTTTTCCCTAAATCAAAGGTAGACATTTTAGTGGGAAGAGATTTCAAAACTCCTGTGTATTTCAAAATCTAAAAGGTTCCAATGAAAGGGGCTTTCGATGTATGATAAACACTTGGTCATGGGGACCCAAAACAACCAAGGAAATTAAGTATGCCCTAGCACCTAGTGTTGTAAATGCACCATGTGGAAAGTATTTCAAAGGGCGGTTTATCGAAGGTAGGATGCATCGTAACTTTGTTCTATTTGAATTTTGAAAAAGTTTTGATGAGAGGGGATTTGATGTTGAGTGGCCATTGGTCATGACGAAAAAAGAAGCAAGGGTGTAGAGAGTGAAAATAACCCAAGTTCTATAAAGAATATCGAAGGAAGTGGACATTGTAACTCTATTCTAATTTTATTTTGAAAAGGTTACAATATTAATGAGCTTCGACATTTTGGTGGCACATGGCTGTGGAAGCCCAAAGAACTAAGGATGGAAGATAATATGCAAAGGAAGATATGACCTCAGCAGGGGCCTAAAGGCCTTAGCACCTAAAGGCCCAACTGTCAGTAATAACACCTAGTCCCATGGATGAGGAACAGGAAGAGGGGCTAAGTAACAAGGAGCTAAAGGCCAATCGAGACTTCGTAATATCGTAACATCCTTTTATTGAAAGTTACGATAGATAGGGCTTTGAAATATCTAATGAAGTGTTGTAAGAAAGCCTTCGGTCATAACACATGGTACTATGGTAGATCAACAAAAAAGGGCTAAGCATGAAGGATATGGGGGCATCGAAATCTTATAAATTCATAATGTTTCTTTTAAAGGAGTTATGATTAATTGAGCTCTAAAACTATAATACATAGAGTATGGATGATGAATGGTTTGGAAACTATTGGTTTTGTTCAGTCATCAGTCAGTGCAGAGAACCTCCAATGCCACAACACCACATCACATACTGCTCCAGAAAGATGGAATTCATGTAGTTAGAGGGAGAAAATGATAAGAGAAGTGGCAGATAACCATGGTAGGAATGTCATGACAAAGGCACGACCAGATCATCATCCCACCACTAATTGAGATATTAGAGCTTGATTCCACCTAAGTAAATTAGAGGAATTAGCATGGAATATATTTTGTTGTGTCAATTATGACACCTTGTTTTTCTCATAGTTTATTAATTTTTTCATTTTCAAGAAAATAATCAAGTTTTTTATGTAAATCGTTAATAAATATAAGCCATTTGCATGCACATACAGCTGGTAGTTCAGGCAATTGTGGCATTCTAAGATAGTTTGTAACTATTGTTTGAGCCCTATCTCCTAATAAAAGGGAAGAGGAACTCAGTAGTAAGGGTTCCCAAATTATGTTTTCAAAGGTTCCGAATTTTGTGTTTGACGGTTCTGAATTCTATTTTCATTAGAGAAATTTTGAGGTCTAAAATGGGCCTCCTAAGAAAAATGTACAACCAAAATAAACTTAATAAGAACTAATAGGATTCAAGATGAATATGTCAACCATAGGGGATCATCCACCATTTTTGGGGTAAAAAAGTTAAAATATTAAAAAATAATAAAATTACTTCTCCAACTCATATTTTCAACTTATCTCCCTAAGGTTTTACTCAAATTTCGAGAGGGAATATTCGTTGGATGCAAAATTTAATTCCTCATCCAAGGAGTTCCCATGTTGTATACTTTTGATGGACCTCACTACACGAAAAGATGAGAAATACATGAAAAATGTGAATTCTCATTTTTCTTGTAGTAGGGTCAATCAAAAGTATGCAATATTGGTACTCCTTCGACGAGTCAAATTTTGCATACAACGAGTGTTGACGCTCTAAGTTTCTGTAAACCCATAGGGAGATAAGTTGAAAATACGAGTTGAAAAAATAGTTTTTTTATTTTTTTCCTCTAAAATTGATGATTTAATATAATCTTATTTTATAATTTCCTTAGAAGGCCCATTTTAGACCTCAAAATTCCCCTAATGCAGAGTAGGTTCCAAGATTGGTTTTTCTTTCCTCTTCTAGATGTTGTAGTTGTTTTGCAGATTTCACAAGTTTAGGCTTGTAGCAGGTATTTCATTTTTGAATATTAATGAAGAAATTTGTTGGTGATTCCAAGCATTGGGATATGTAGTATGTGTTTTGTTGTTGCTTTTATTGCACCTGTAGCACAATTGCTTCAGGAGACATAGAAAGCTTCCTAGAGACAGCCTTTGGGTTTATTGTAGACAAGTGCCTAGGACATATTAGATAGAAGAGTGCATAGAAGAATATTAGTGATGGGTTTTGGCAACACTTCAATTGTCATGTAGTTAAAATGATAATAAAAGGGGCTTGGCTCAATAGGTCTTCATTAAGGTAAACTCAAGCCAATACATGGATCCGAATGTTCAGGGCATAGATTGAGCCAACATAAAATGGAAATGTCTACTTTTGGTGGCCGAAACAACAATAGGCATCTTAGTATTGATGTTGCAGTAAAGTGAAGAGGATGAAGGTAGGACGAGATTCAGTGTGTAGGGAAGATTGCAAGACATACTCCTAAGTAATGATTATTTTTGTAGAAATATGGAAGAGGGAGGAGGTGAAAGAGCGGAAAGAGTGGAGCATGAATTAGGGTTTCAATCCGTATACCTCATGGGTACATTTATCACAAAACAACATGAGTAAATTTGTGCTCATAAAGGTACTACAGGTTAATCAAATAACACAAGTAGATCTGTCTTGTACATAGGTATTGTAGGTTATAGACTAACATAAGTAAATTTTTCTTATACACACGTGTTGTTCGCTACTTATTAGCCTAGATAAATCCATGAATCAGAAAGAAACCGACAGCTTCATCACACTATTTCAGAGAAAGAAAAACATATATGGAATGAGATTTACATAGTGGAAAACATACTATGCATTGCCATGATTGGAATCACCAAAGAGTTTCATTAATCTTTGAAATAAGTCCCATTCACTAGTCCATTTACATTCAACAATCTATAGCTCAAGTCCCTCATTAACAAGCTTCATAGAACCAAAGTGGAACCACATAATTTGGACCATTGCGGTGTTGAATTCCAGAACATTGTGTTAAGCTTTTCTTCCCCCTATTTATACAAAGAAGGGGGGATTTGAATCAACATTTACAAAATATCTCAGCCAAGGGCCAATTGTCCAATTGACTAACTGTCTCAGCCTCCGATAACTGTGCTGCCCAAAATGATTCTAAAGGATTTGATTATTTTCTTGAGAATACATAGAAATTACAGAAATAAAAATAAATAAGAAAAACTAAAAGATGACTGAGGGAAACATCCTTCTGCTATTTGGGTGAAGGCCCTTGATCAGGCTATGCCTCTACCATAATGTGTCCCTCTAGCTACTCAGCCGGTTCCTGTCACTTTCGCCTCAATTATGCGACTTCTCCACTCCCTTGAGTTGGTAGAAATGAACTGTGTTTGCTTGTCATATAGTAGAAGTGGCGATCAAGCTAGAAGTCTATTTTTTGTATCTGAGTGGAGCTCCATGATGAGCCATTAAGTCCTTCTAAGTCTTGTATCTTCATTTACTCTATGAAGTTCTGCAAGCCCCCTTATCGAAGGTTTCTGGTTGGGGGTTTTATATTGGAGCCACAACACATTTTTAATCTTTGATTGTGATAGCTAATTAGTGCCCAACCTCCATCTTTGCCTTTTTTTTATGCCTTTGTGACTGCAGACCAACCCCCATATCGGAGCCCCTTTATCGCACTTTCTCATGTTTGCACTGCATTACAAAGTGTCGATAAGACTCAACCTCCAATATTTTATTGTTGATGTGATGTCATCACTGCCACGTGGCATTTCCTAAGTGGTGATACGTGTCCCCCACATATGCCCCCATATGACCCCTAAAAGTCCTAGATCAGCATGCCACATCTCCTTCGTACTGCTATGTCATGATGACATCAATGCTTCTGTGTCTTTACTAGGTCCAATAATAATTTGCCATGTGGCCCCTCTGGAGGAGAGAGAAAAGGCTCGTCAGCCCTTGGATTTTTGCTAATTCCCTTTGTAAATCAATTTCTGCCTTTTGTGGTGATTTACACTATCGCCATATTCTTCCCACAATTTCTTAAGAGTTGTGAGTTGAACATATTTGATCACCGATTTGTGATATATTTGGGGGGTTTTGATTGTCGATATGCCACATGGCTATGAGGTGTGATCATTAATTTCACTCCGCCGATATGCTTGATCACTAATTGTTAATCGGTGAAATTCTTGTGCTATTGCACTATACTTTGAAACCCCTAATCATTGATTTGCGACATCAGACCTCTGCTATATAAAGTGTAGAATTACATGCTATCTGATCCTCTGATATGTGATTTGCAATATGCTCCCGGATCTCCAATATTCTCTTGTCCTTGATTTCAAAGGTAGCAAAACCATCAAACTTGAATAGGCCATATCTTCTAATCTGGAAGTGTGCGTTTGGACCTTCACATACTATTGGAAAGCTTATTCCAAGCACTATTCAATGGAGTGGGTACAATTTAGCTTTGAGAGATTCTGTGGCTTGGAAGATGACTTCAAACTTCACTTCTCTTTTTCACTTCGGGCAACTAAAAATAGATTTTGGAGTGAGTGACAACATTGGATCCAACTAGGGATAGTGCCTTGCTGGCAAGGTGCTGAACCAATAGAATAGTAGCCTTCACCATTAGGCATTGAGTTAAAAATATAATGAACTTATACAACCATAAAATATCCATGAAATTTTATTTGTGGAGAGTCATTTCCTAATTAAACTAAAATGCAGAAAAATAAATTCTACCAACTAGAAAGTAAATGCTCAGCTAGTGAGATTATTTATGTACAACTCCTACTTACGTACACGGCTCAATTAACCTAAGTGAGTTCAACCCTCTAATGAAGCTAGGCCAAAATTTGGGTACTGGACCTAATGGCTCCCTATTGTTGAAATTTAAATATTAAAATAAGCATGCACCATGAAAAATATTAACACAAAAAACTTGATACATGCTCTAGAAACAACCTCTGCTCCTGACTAAAGAATGTGCTCATGCAATCAGCTACAAGGTCATACAACTGAGAAGAATAATTTGTAGCTTCCTTATTTGAATGAAAATTTTGTTGACCAATATCTTCTTGGTCAAGGCAGCCGCAAATATTGTTCAGCTTCTCAGCTTTAGATTTTTCAAGAAAACATGTTGTTGACATTTTGCTACCCATTTGTCAATGGGCAAACCCTATTGGGAATCTTAAATATATTCTTCATTGTATGAATTGTAAGAATCATAGATTGGATAATCTACTAAGAAATCTTGGTGGGAATCTTTCTGCAACAGGCAGTCATAGACTTTGCTTGGCCCTTCAACTTTGGGCTCTTCTTGAAAAATTTGTTGCTAGAAGCCTTCTCCCCACTTGTTGGTAAACAACTCCCTTTGAACCTCTAAGACCATCACATCCTCCTTTGAATAACATGAATCATAAAGCGGAGGAAGTTCTTGATCTTATTCTCCAGGTGAAAGATGTGAATCATAAACTGGATCCTCCTCTTTTTGTGCATATTCCCATGACTAGGATTATTGTAGTTCTGCATCACTCAAATTCCCATCGGAGTCATACTCATCATAAGGAGGAGAATCATCAAATTTGGATAAACAAGACCTCTGAAGGTTTATTTTCAGTTCGATGATGTTTCCTACTTTTCTTTCTTGATCACTAGGCGATCCTTCTTGATGTGAGTAGATAACTTCTTGGAATGGAGTTGTGAAAACATCTTCAGTGGGATCATTAACCTTAGGAATATTTTAGACATTAAAATGTTTGTACCAATCTTCAAAAGGGCATTCAGTGGATATAATGTTTTGCAATAATGATTTAATGGTATGTGAAATCTCTTTAAGGAAGATATGCTACCATGAGGTATTTTCGTATACCAAACTCTAGCATCCTTATCTAAAGAATGCATGAACAATTTCATTTGTACATCTTTGAGAAAAATACCCTCTTGTTCCATCCATTTATGAAAACCTTGAGGTGTTGGTAAGGAATTCTCTCTATGTTCCCATTGAATCTAGGAAAATAGGTATTCCCTTCATGAAATGAAGGGACATGATTGGGATAACCAACAATAGAAGAAAAATCCAGCGGGGAAAATTTGTTGGTCAATAATGCAGGAATGGCCATTTTGAAAACTCCTTTAGGTGAGTGACCTCAAGTTTAGATGTAGGGGCAATTTTCTGTTGTTTAGAATCAGAGTGAGTATGAGGTTTCTTGAAAGCCATGATGATCAAATAGAGATATGGATAGTGGAGTTGCTAGGATGTTTACCATAAGATTGAAACAATGGAGTTGCCAAAGTGAGAGATATTCAACCCACACTTCCCTTGCTCACCTAACAAAGGGAATGTAAATATTTTTCGTACCGAGGCAAAAAATATTCTAATCCACTCCCCTACAAGGGTGCTAGAAAGATGTTGTGTCTTTTTCTGGCACCTATAGCACACGTGCTTTAGGAAATATAGAAAGATTCCTAGAGACAACCTCTAGGTTGATTGTAGACCATTTCCTGGCACGTCTTAGGCAGAGGAGTGCATGGAAGAATATCAATGAGGGGTTCTGGGAACACTCCAACCGCCACATAGTAAAAACGATAATAAGGAGGGTTTGGTTCAATAGGCCTTCACTAAGGTAAGCTCAAGCCAATACATGGATCTGAATGTTCAGGGGGTAAATTGGGCCAACCTCAAAGGGAATTTTTTGATTTTGATGGCTGGCACACAACAATAGGCAGCTTAATATTGACATTGTAGTAAAGTGAAGAGGAGGCGATTTAGTGCATATGGAAGATTGCAATACAAAATCCTAAGCAACGATTGTTTTGGAAGAAATATGGAAGAGGGAGGAGATGAAAAAGCAGAAAGAGTGGAGCGCAACTTAAGGTTTCAAGCCATATACCTCATGGATACCTTTATCACCAAACATCATGAGTAAATATGTGCTCATACAGGTACTGTAGGTTAACTGAATAACACAAGTAGATCTATCTTGTACACATGTACTATAGGTTATAGACTAACATAAGTAAATCTATCTTATACACATGTTTTGTTCACTATTTAGTAGCCTAGATAAATCCACGAATCAAAGAGAAACCGACAGCTTCATCACACTATTTCAGAGAAAGAAAAACATATATGGAATGAGATTTATAGAGGGGAAAACATACTGCACATTCCCATGTTTGGAATAACCAAATAGTTTCATTAATCTTCGAAATGAGTCCCATTCACTAGTCCATTTATATTCAATAATCTATAGCTCAAGTCCCTCATCAACAAGCTTCATAGAACCAAAGTGGAACCACAGGATTTGGAGCACTGCGGGGGTAGAATTCCAAAACCCCGTATTAAGCATTTCCTCCCCCTATTTATATATAATAGAGGGACTTTTAATCAAAATTTACAAAATATCTCAGCCAATGGCCAGTTGCCTAATTGAGTAGTTGTCTCGACCTACAATAGCTTTGTTGCCCAAAATGATTATGAAGGATTTTATTCCTTTCTTGAAAATACATAGAAATTAAAAAAATAAACATAAATAAGAAAAAATGAAAGATGACTGAGAAAAATATCCTTCTGTTGTTCTTGTGAATGCCCTTGATCAAGCTATGCCTCTGCCATAATGTGTCCCTCTAGTTGCTCAGTTAGTTTCTATTGCTTTTGCCTTAACTACCTAACTTCTCCACTCTCTAGAGTTGGTAGAAATCGATTGTGTTTTCTTGTCACAGAGTAGAAGTGGAGATCGACCTAGCAGTCCTTTTTGTGTACTGAGTGGAGATGCATGTTGAGCCATTAGATCCTTCTTAGTCTCGTATCTCCATTTACCCTTTGAAGTCATGCAAGCGAAGCGATCAAATTCATTTCGGGGGTTATTGTTCTCCTGGGTTTTTTGTTACAAAGGCTTCCATAAGATCAACCCATATCTATTTCCCACTACTCCATGCCTTCATTCAATGCCTCCACTACTGACCAATCCACCTTCAAAGCCCTGTACCATACTGTTGGGGCATCGTTGTATCGAGACTTTTACTCTAAGAGGAATTATAGAATAGCAAGTCCCAATTTCCGTTTCCCCCCTTTGATTTATCCCCTTTCTACCTTTCTTCTCATATGAATGGGTGCTTGTGACTTGGGGCTCAACCTTTATATCAGAGCTTCTCAGTCAGCCTTTTCAAATTGGGGATTTAACTTGGAGTGAGGTGATATCAGGTTTCACCAATTGCCGATCGCCGACTAGCTTCCACACTTAGCCCTTAGTTCCTTGATCTCTTATGACTATTGGCTATCCCCCTTATTGGAGGTTTCCAGTTGGGGCTTTTATATTGGATATGCAACACATTTGTGATCTTCGATTATAGTAGCCAATTACTGCTTGGCGCCTAGCTCTGCCTTTGGATTTTATGCCTTTATGACCACAGACGAACCCTCACATCGAAGCCCCTTTATCAGACTTTCCCATATGTGCACTTCATTACAAAATGTTGATAAGACTCAGCCTCCGATTTTCGATTGCCAATGTGACATCATGAGTGCCACATGACACTTCCTGAGTGGTGGCACACGTCAGCTAGATATGCCCCCATAGGACCCCTAAAAGTGCCAGATCAACATACCACGTGTCCTTCGTACTGATATTTAATGATGACATCAATGTCGTTGTGTCTTTACCAGATCCAAGAATACTCTGCCACGTGGCCCCGTTGGAGGAGAGAGAAAAGGCTTGTTGGCCTTTGGCTTTTTGTTAATTTCCTTTGTAAATCATTTTTGGCCTTTCTTGGTGTTTACACTATCACCATATTCTTCACACAATTTCTTAAGTGTGGTATGTTGAACATAGCTGATTTCCAATTTGCGATATGTTTGGGCAGTTGCAATTGTTGATATGACACATGGCTATGAGGTGTGATCATCAATTTCACTCCATCATTATGCCTGATCTCTAATCGCTAATCGACAAAATTTTTATGTTATTGCACTATACTTTGAAACCCTCAATAGCTGATTTGCGTTATTGGACCTCTGCTGTTTGAAGAGCCAAATGCCATGCTACCTGATCCTTCAATATGTGATTTGCGATATGCTCCCGGAAATCTGATTGTTATGAAACCAACTCAAAAAAAGATAGAGTGGATAGATCAATGCCTTAGAATTCGACCTCTTCGAGGGGTCAACCTCCTTTACATTACATAAATGAAAAATTCTTGGATGATTCAAATGACAAAACATCCTTTCTATATATATGAGTCTAAGGAGTCACAATATAACCCAGCCGACCTCACAATAATAATATAAAGCCACAAAAATAACAATAGAGGGATTCTATGGGGCACAGTAATAACAATATGGGGACAATAGGGGAACGACAATATGAATAAGGGATACAGCTACGATAGTAATGGGGTAATCACTATTATTATAGGGAACTAACATGCCCCTCTCCTTCAAAAAACGGTTGTCCTCAATGCTTGAGTAGTTCTAGATGATTCTGTATAAAATTTTCATCCTCCCATGTGGAATCTTCAGCGCATAAGTTATTCCACTTGATAAGATACTCCGAAATTGATCGATTTTGTAGTTGTTGAGTTCTTATTTCTGTGACTACTTCTAGTTCCAATATAATTTTTCCTTCCTCATCAAGTTTTGGCAATATTAAAGTTGTTAACCTTTCGATAT
The DNA here is from genome assembly GCA_000404065.3 of Pinus taeda. NCBI lineage: Eukaryota > Viridiplantae > Streptophyta > Pinopsida > Pinales > Pinaceae > Pinus > Pinus taeda. Next base: position 57,935 of record APFE030286261.1, on the reverse strand, counting down.
TTTCCTTCTCCCCATCCATTTTTAGTCTTTTAAGCAAGGGCTTAAACTTTGCCCTTGCCCCTAGGAAAATCCCGGTAGATGACATTATTTGTGACATGGAGCAGGGGGTTAGGGATCTGCCAGATAATATTAAAGACACTATTAGGCAGGATTGTGATGTCATCCTTAGGAAGGCTAAACCCCCTCGGAGGAACCTCAACAAGAAGGAGTTCTATGCCCTAAAGTCCTTAAATCAGAATGAACATATTGTTGTTCTTAAAGCGGACAAAGGAGGGGCTACGGTCATCCTCAACAAAGAAGATTACCGTAAGAAGATGTTAGATCATCTTCACAATAGTGGTAGTTATAAAAAACTAGCCAAGAACCCTCTGAAGAAAATCTCTAGGACAGTGGCTCTCGCCATCAAGTCTAGTAACTCGGTGAGTTCCCTATCCCGCAAGCTCATTGAGAGCAATCCCATCGCTCCTAGAATCTATGGGGTACCTAAGATTCACAAGGAAGGGGCCCCTCTGAGGCCTATTATCAACACCATTGGTGGTCTGACCTACCTTCTAGCCAAGTTTCTGGCTCTTAAACTTAAGCCCCTGGTTGCCCGCACTGAGTCCTTCATGAAGGACTCTGCATCCTTCATCATGGAGCTCAAGGATATTAGGCTTAACCCTGAGGACATTCTAGTCAACTTTGATGTGGTCTCCCTGTACACTTGCATCCTTATTAAGGATGCCTTGGAAGTGATCTATCGCCTAACAGATCCTGATACCGCTCATCTGGTTGAGGTATGTCTCACTTCCACGTTCTTTTGTTTCGAGGGTGAGTTCTTTGAACAGACCTGTGGTGTTGCCATGGGTTCCCCCCTCTCCCCGATTGTAGCGAATCTTTTTATGGAAGATTTCGAAGCCAAAGCTCTAGCCTCAGCTTGTATCCCTTCTAAGCTTTGGAAAAGGTATGTAGATGACACTAATGTCATCTGGTCCCATGGCCATGAGGAGCTGGATCGTTTCTTCAATCACCTCAACGGACAGTCCTTTGCTATTAAGTTCACAATGGAAAAAGAGGTCAATGGCAGACTCACTTTCCTGGATATTCTTATTTCTAGGAAGGAGGACGGCTCTATCTCCCACTCTGTGTTCCGTAAGAAAACGCACACTGAGCAGTATCTTGATGTTGATTCCCACCGTTTCCCGGCTCAGAAGATGGGTGTTCTTAACACCCTGTGGACTCGTGCCCTTATGATTTCGGATAATGAGAGCTTGGATAAAGAGAGATCCCATCTCCTTGATGTCTTTGTGGAAAACAGATATAGTAGGTGCCTAGGTCGGAAGGCTTTCCTTAAAGGCTCTAGAAATGGGTTAATTAAGAAAGAACCTAAGGAGCATCGTCTAGGTGTCCATCTTCCCTATGTCTAAGGGACCATGGACAAGATTGCTCAGATCCTTAGGAGGTTTGATATTCCCTCAACCTTCAGGCCCCTCAGAACCATACGTAATTCCCTTCGGTCGGTGAAAGATCCTGTTAACCCTAAAGACATGAAGGGTGTTTATTTGATCCCTTGTTCATGTAGGGCACCGGGGAAATAGGGTGCTCCATCTAGCAGAGAATTTGCAAACATGCAGCTGACCTGAGGCATGGGAGAACAAAGTCTTTAGCCGTAGCAGAGCATGTGGACAAGACCAAGCATCATGTTTGTATAGAGGAGGCCAAAGTTATTGCCAAAGTAGCGCAGTTCCATCATCGAAAATTGAGGGAAGCTATTGAAATTGAAAGCAGGCCTAACAATCTCAACAGAGATGATGGCTGGAAGGTAAGTAGATGTTGGATCCCTGCCCTTTCTTCTTAGTGCTTCTTCCCCTTCGTCCCCCCTCCCCCC